>QZWT01000248.1:0-18249 GCA_004114315.1 Cochlonema odontosperma | reverse complement strand
CCCGCCAAGCAGCGGTGTGTCGCATGCCACAGTGACAGAGATATGCAACCTCTTGCAGAGTGCGGCAGACGACTTCTATGTGAGCACTGCCATCACAAGGCTCATACAGAGCGAGCTGCCTGCTGGTGCAACACTGCAGGGCACCACCGTCACCGACAACGACGGGCTGGAGGTGTGGCACCCGTCCATCGTTGCCGACTTGTCCAAAGAAGATCGGATAAACCGCAGTGATATAGCCATGGACCGCCTCAAACGCATCGTGCGTCGCTCCATCGACCCCGCTTTCGACGGGGACCTTCGCAGTCCAATCCACGACCCTCGCACCACGAAAATGGACATCCTCACCACCGTGCTGCGATGGCTGAAACTGCCACCAAACGTGTGGCTCGAAGTGCTGGATAGTATGACCACGATATACTATCATAGCTATGATGATGCATACAGACAGCACCACGGATACACTCCTTTGCCACCACACAATGGGGTCGTCGACAACACACCTGACTACGCGGGGTTCTTCCACACCACCCACTCGTACACACGTTTCATTTCCGATCATCCACACGACTACCGCATCATTGAGTGTCTTCTGTTCGTTATGCAGTACAATGTCTTCCCTCCCCCCTCGCCCGACAACATGGTGCGACTGGGTGCCCGCGTATTTCATGATACAGACACTTATGATCATATCATACAGTGTTTTCTCAGACTCTTGATAAGACAAGGAACGATGTCGTGGGAACTGTCCCTGCTGAGCATCATCCCTTCTTACGACGCATTTGACACGGCCAGAAAGAGGTCCAAGGGTGACTACAGATCCAGGATCACCAGAGAAGCACTCCGCGCAGACAGCGACACCGCGCCTGTGCACCACTTCCGTCTGTCGATGGCAGCATTTGCTGTCATACGTTTTGATACTTATAGCATTTTGTGTATGATGGTGATGATACACAGCATGGAGAACTTCACGCTACCAGACGCGGTGGTACTGGTGGAGCGCATACACCGTAGATACGGCAATGACTGGAAGGGACTCTTGGATTCTTATGAGAGTATGGTGGCCCAGTTCAAGACCGAGTATCCGGGTATGCCCTTTGATACGTACCGCAGTGCCGATGACTTCGTCACGCGGTTCCTGGTACCGCGGGTGTTGGCGTCGCATCAGCGCATCGTGCATCCCATGCGGATGTTCCGACCAAGGAGGCTGCAGATGTCGACGATCACCAGCACGATGATCCTGCGGCCCAGCTATGTGGATGTGATTGGCGGGTGGATGGAGCAGGCGAGGAAGACACCGGTGCTGAGGGAGTGTGCGGCGTTCATGGCACTGCTGCCCAAGGACAAGCAGGAGCGCGCAGTGTCCACGGAGCTACTGCCCAACAGCAAGTAGGATGTGTGCAGTGTGCCACGCGCTCGCACCTTCATGCAGACGTGGTGTAGTGTATTGTAGTGTGTTGTAGTATATGTATCGCAGTGCCACAGCTAGTCACTGTGCGCTTGTGCGCACACACAGAATAGAATGGAATAGAATGCTGCTGTCTGACTGTCCATGCATTTGTCCACTTCTTCGCCAAGCAATGCAGCAGCAGCAACAGACACATCGGGATGCATCGCAGGCACACCACAGTCAGCAGCAGCAGCATGGCAGACCACACCTGCGCACTGAGCCAGCATCCGTGCATGCACACAGCACCGTTCCGCAGTGTGGCAGTGGCAGCAGCATCGTTTGTTGCACTGCGGCTATGTGCGTGTGTGTGTATGTGTGTGCGTATGCGTGTGTGCGTATGCGTGTGTGCGGGCGTGTGAGCCCGCCTGTCGCCCCCCCTCAACCACCAGCCAAAGCAGTGCTGAAGCCCATCCCTCTCCCTCTGTTTGTTATCCAGCAGCGGTTGCACGTTGGTGCATGTTGTAAAATGACGTGAGGGGAGAAAGGCTTAGGCTTTACTTGCAAAGCTAAGTGCGAATAAAGCTATATACTCAGGTTGCGTCATTTCTGCATCATCAAAAGCTTCCGTAAGCTCATCACACCAATCATCACCGCCGTACTACCAACACTGCTTACACAACAGTGCACACAACGACAAGCCTGTTGCAGGGAACAGTGCCAACCACCTCAGAAGTGTGGCTGTGTGGGATGGACTATTCTAAGCGCGACTATAGACAGCCACACAGCAACAACCACATGCCGTCTCCTTGACGCCACACTGCATTGCGATAGAATAAGCACATCCCATGATGACACACATGTTGAAACGTGTCATTACCAGAGAATTCAGTGTTTATGCCAAAACTGGATGAATGGATCAGTGTTACATTTGTTGTATTGATGTCTTTCTTTCTCTCTCTCGCTGTGTTGAAGGCATTTCCACCCACACCAGCAACCAGAATAAACATACAAACCGACAAAACAGCCTGGCCACATACCAACACTGGCTGCAGCAAAGCAAGGCTCATGCCTCTCTGCTTCTGCCTCGGTGTGACGGTGCATCTCGCTTGCCTGTCTTCTTCGGGTGGTGGCTGTGGAACGGAGCATGCCTCAACACCGCGGTCGTGCAACGCGTTCCACCAAACAGCATGTGGCGTCCCGCTTCGGGTAAATGGTGTCGCTCGTTTAGCTTGGTTCAGTTCGGCTCCATCTGATTCCGCGCGCACAGGCAGAAACAGCATACGCGTGACGCAAACGATGACTTCGCCTCCTCCGACCACCCTCAGCTCGCCAACGGTGTGCATGGTCACGAGTGAACATCCGTGTCATTCATTATCCTGCAAACAGATGAGCTGTCCAACGCACTGCCTATCCAGCTGGCTATGTGGGTAGGCGTCCCACTCTTCTTCCCCTTCCCCCTTCCCTCTTCCCTCTTCCTTCTGCCTTTTCACGCCTTCCTCTCCCTTTCCAGGACTTTGAGCAATGCGATCCACGTCGCTGTTCTGGCAAACGGCTGGCTCGCTTTGGTATGGCACGCACACTGCGTATCCATCAGCCGTTTCGTGGCATTGTGCTGAGGTGGCGTTGTTGTCACCGCCTCGCGCGGCGCTCACCGCCTCTTAGTCCTATGGGAAAACAAGCCGTCTCACCAGCTGACAAGGACATCATTCTGAGCTATGGTATCTGTGTTGTCGAATGCAGCTGGGCCAAACTGGACGACGTGCCTTTCGACAAGTTAAAATGTCGACACAACCGACTATGTATGTCATCCACACACCATCCCCATCCCTTCACCCTCTCACACCTTCTTGCCCACTAGTGCCCTACCTTCTTGCCTCAAATCCTGTCAACTACGGACGGCCTTGGAAGCTAAACTGTGCCGAGGCATTTGCCGCCTGCCTGTACATTGCCGGTAACACCGGTCGTGTATACCACGCCCTGTCATGACGCTGTTTTGTATAGGATTCCCTGAGCTGTGTGACAAAGTGTTGTCGCCCTTTCGATGGGGTGCGTCGTTCCGCAAACTGAACCAAAAACTATTGGACTGGTATGCCGCTTGTGAGGATTCTGCCGGTGTGGTGGCTGCACAGCAGGCGTGGCTTGATATGATCCAGAAAGAACATGATGCATTGCATGAACATGGTCAGTGTGTGCGTTGCTCCTATTGTCCCTGATGGAAACAGACGGCTCTGAAGATGGCCTGCTCATGCAGAATCCAAACCATGCCGACTGGTCCAACAAGTATGTTGCTTCGTACTGCTAGGGAGTGTGCATTTCTCAACCGCGGGTGTAGCGAGGATGAAGATGAGGATGAGAGTGAGGATGAGAGTGAGGACGAAGAAGAGAATGAGAGTGAGGACGAAGACGAGGATGAGAGTGAGGACGAAGACGAAGAAAAGACAACGGACAACAACACTGTGGCAAGTGAAGTCACCACGTTAACCGAAAACCTCAATACATTGCATCTTCACAATTGAAATGCCTGAAGACACATGGATCTTTACGGGAACAGCACTGTGTCTGAGCACATCACACTGCAGCCATGCCAATGAATGCGGTCCTCGGCCAACACCTCTCTCGTCATATCTCTGCGCCCACAATCAAAACGCGATCAGTGTCATACTACACGTGAAACAAACATCGTTTCTACACACAGAATGCTGATGCTGTGCTGATGCGAGTGCGAGTGCGCCCATTGTGTTCTTAGCTGCCGCTGATACGAAGCCTTCTCCTACAATCACGTTTCCTTCGTTCAACGACTCCCTTGTCTCCCTCCTCCTCCCGTCCCCCTCCCCTTGTCTCACCTTCTTCGTCACCACACTATTTATCCATGCAAGGCAACGCTTCCCTTATTCAATGGAAAACCCTGGACGCTCTACCTACAAAGCTGCTTGCCCACCGCGGTGAGAAAGCGCTGTTGCCAGAACATACGCTGGCCGCCTACCACTTGTCCGCGATGTTAGGCGCCGACGCCATCGAACCCGACCTGGTGCTCACCAAAGACGGGGTCATTGTGTGCCATCACGATTTAACGCTAAAGCGAACCACCGACGTGGCAGAGCGGCCAGAGTTTGCCGATCGCCAGCGCTCCCAAACAGTTGACTTTGGCCCGCTAAAGCGTGTATTTGCTGACGACTGGTTTGTCGAGGACTTCAGTCTTGTGGAGCTCAAAACACTGCGTTTGCGACAGGAGGCTGTTGGCGTGCGGCCAGTGTACTTCAACGGATTGTTTAGCGTGCCCACGCTGGAAGAATACCTAGTGCTAATACGCGAGCTGACGAGCAAACTGGCTCGTCCCATCGGTAGCACACTTGCCGTGTCTCTTCTCCATGAGAAGCATGTACATGTGTAACGGTACGGGCGTGTGGGGTGCATTGTAGGTTTGGTCCTGGAGCTTAAGTTTCCTACACTGCTGAACGCATGCCACACGACCGCGTCAGGCCGCTACATCGAGGATCAGCTGTTGGATGCGCTGCGTCGCCACGGCTTTCTTTCGCGCGATCCAACAGCAGATGTGTGTGTGGACAATGCGTGGCGCCGCGTAGTGATCGAGTCGTTTGACATTGACTCTGTGCGCTACCTGCGATCCCAGCTGCCTCCGAATAGTTCTGTCGGTCTGTGTCAGCTAGCCGGTGCTCATTGGCGCATCTTTACTCCGCGCGGAATGGACACTGTGGCGTCTATGGCAGACGCATTGGCTGTGCCAAAAGAGCTCTTCGGCACACATCCCGTGGAAACACTGCTTGCTCGCTTTGGTATTCAAGTGGACCCAGACGAACTAGCCGAGCTGGGCGGATGGATTCCAGCTGCCAGTTTGGCGGCAGAGGCACATCGCCGCGGTCTGCGTCTGTTCGTCTTCACGTTCCAGGACAGTAGAGAGTGCTTGGGGAGCAGGCGCGACGAACTATGCCATTTCTTCCAGATGGGTGTGGACGGCATATTTGTGGAAAACGTGGCGGAGGCAAAGGGTATACGCGACGAGGCAGTTGTGCGCTGGTCCCTAGGCAATACGTGGCCGTGAAGTGCAAGCTAGCACACCCACGTAGTACGGCAAATGCACTTATCACATAGGCGAACTGACGCGTGTGCCGGTTCTGAGCGTGTGCTGAATGCAATGTTTATTTTGCAGTGGCGAGGACTTGCGGCGACGACATGGGAGTCTGCAAACGAGACCGTCGCTCTCCCACCTTTCCCAAGCATGGCCTCAGTGGACGCCACGAAGCTGAAGTTCAAGCTCCCACGCTTGAACGTCGATGAAATAAACGGTTTGGTGGAGCGTTTCAAGTAAGTACACCAGCACGCTTCCTTCGTCCAGCTGCTTGCTCACCCAGCGACTGAGCAGTCAGTGCCGTCTAGATTCCACGCACCACCTGGACCAGAAGGAGCTGGTGCAGGTGTGTCAGTCGCTGTCCAGCGACTACAGCTACGACGTGGTGCGAGACGCTATCAAGCGTGCGGGCATCTCTCTTAGTGGGAAAGTGGATGTGGAGGAGTTTCTGGAGGCAAGTGCTTCGGCCTCCTTGTTGCGCTGCAAGTGAGCGAAGTTGACGTGTCCACGCGTATGCTTAGGTGGTGGACAAACTGAAAGAGCCGGCGAAACAAGCGTCGGTCACCACGGCGGACAAGTCTGGCAGACGTCGTACCATTATGCTTGGGAAACAGGCGGGCACGGCACATACATTCGACGAAGACGAGAAGGCCGAGTTTGTGCGACACATCAACACAGTCATTCAGCACGATGCAGACTGCCGCACGCGATATCCCATTGATGCAGATTCGATGCAGATATTCGACGAGATGAAAGGTGCGTACGCCGCACGCGGCAACAGCCATGCTCAAGCTTATGCACGGCAATAACTACTTCTACACGCCACCACTACCAGATGGCATCATACTGACTAAATTGATTAACGACGCTGTGCCTGACACTATCGACGAACGTGCGCTAAACCGCGCGGTACAGCTGAACGCGTTCCAAATGACGGAGAACAACAACTTGGCCATCAACTCCGCAAAAGCCATTGGCTGCAGCGTGGTGAACATCGGTGCTGAAGACTTGCTAGAAGCACGCGAGCACTTGATTCTTGGCTTGATTTGGCAAGTCATCAAAATTGGATTGCTGGCCAGAGTGGACATCAAACTGAATCCCAACCTATATCGCTTGCTGGAGCAAAACGAAGAGCTAGAGGATTTCCTGAAACTACCGCCGGATCAAATTCTGCTGCGTTGGATGAACTACCACTTGAAGGCAGCCGGCTGGCCTCGCAGGCAAGCCCATCGTGCTCACCTTCTACGGCCAACACGATCCACACTGTGGGTCGGGGAATTAGAGCAACCAATTTTAGCACAGACGTCAAAGACGCTGAAAACTACACTGTGCTGTTGCACCAGTTGATGCCCAATGCGTGCTCGCGTGATCCACTTCGTGAGATGGATATGATGAAACGGGCGGAGATGGTAGGTAGTCGGCTGTGTACGGATCGCCGCAGAACAGCGCTCATCACACGCATAGGTGCTGCAAAACGCGGAACGTATCGGCTGCCGGCGCTATCTTACGCCGCGCACGCTTTGCAATGGCAACCCACGCTTGAATCTTGCTTTCGTTGCCAATCTGTTCAACAACCACCCGGGCCTGGAACCCTTATCTGAAACGGAAGCTCCACCAGAGATCGAGTACGACTATGAGAATGACCGCGAGGCGAGAGGTATCTAACACCATGGGTCCTCATGTGGTCAAAACGCGTAGCATTCGCATTGTGGATGAATAGTCTGGGCGTGGAGCCGTTTGTGCATCATCTGTACGATGATCTGCAGGACGGGCTGGTTTTGCTGCAGGTCCTCGACAAGCTACAGCCGACACTGGTAAACTGGCGACACGTGAACAGTACACGGCCCGTCACCAGTAAATTCAAGCAAGTGGAAAACACCAATACCGCCGTGGTGCTTGGGAAGCAGCTGAGCTTCTCTTTGGTGGGAATCCAGGGTGCGGACATTACCGATGGCAATCGCACATTGATCCTAGGTACATTTTGTGGTGTTGGTACTGCGATCGTCTGACAATAGGGGGGTGTAGCATTCGTATGGCAGCTTATGCGATACCACGTCATCCAAACCCTGCGTACACTTGCACGACACGGACGCGAGGTGAACGAGGCGGACATGATTCGATGGGCGAACGAGACTGTTCAGCGTGGTGGACGCAGCTCGCGCATGCAGACTTTCAAAGACGCATCGTTGAAAAGCGCCGTCTTTTTTGTGGATCTGCTGCATGGCATGAGTCCTGGAGCAGTGGACGATGCGCAGGTAGCTGGGGGACGCACTGGTACGTGGTGTGTGTGTCACACTGAAGCGCCATCGAATGACCGGGGGTGTGGATGCAGCTGAGGAGCAGCGTTTGAACGCGCGCTATGTCATTTCGATAGCACGAAAGCTGGGCGCAACTATATTTCTGCTACCAGAAGACATAGTAGAGGTGAAACCCAAGATGGTAGGACACGCTGCGACAACACGCAAGGGACTAGCATGTGGGAGGTGCCTGACTCGGCATAGATTCTCACCTTCGTCGGCAGTTTGATGGCAGTGGATCAGAACAAGCGCGGCAGCACCTGAGCGCACTGGGTGCTGGCTACTGGCGATCACTCGTGTCATCTCCACTCCCTGATAGATGTGCACTTCGCAGCGTGTTCTCGCCGTCTGTTCGTGCCATGGCGGCATATGGTGTAATTTCGAATAGCATTCTGCAGCGTGTTACTGCCATAGCATCCTGGTTTAAAACACCGGCCACACCTGCGTCCATACAGCGAGCTGTTGTTCCACGGGCAGCAGCAGTGCTCGTTGGCGTTGGCGTTGGCGTTGGCGTGAGTGAATAGGTTCATTTTCAGCTGCTATCCACGTGCCGATGTCTCTGCCATCTCGCACCCGTCGCCAACGCTCACTCCTCCGCCTCCTCGCCCATCCGCCTGCCGAGAGAGCGGCAGATGGACTCGCTGCGTCGCCGAACACACGGACGTGTGGCTGCATACACCACACTGGCGGTCACCGTTCTCTCGCTGCTGTCTGCCTCCATTGTCTATCTGCACAGGCGCGGGAAGCGATCCTCTGCCTCCTCGTCCACCTCCTCGTCCCTTTCTTCTGTGAATGACTTGACGGCGAATGGCGGATGCGATGCGTCTGCCACTAAGCCACTTCTCTCAGTTTCTGCTCGCAATGTAGTGAGCGTTGTGTAGCTGGAGGAGGGGGAGGAGGAGGAGAAGGGGCACTGTGGCTAACACTGTGCTAGATATTGCTATGGAACCCGTCTAAGGATCCAGAGCATCCGCTGTTTGCGTTTCGAGAGCATGCGCTTCCGTTGCTGACAGAACTCAGCACCACACACACGCTGGTGCTGCTGATGGAGGTGGCGAGTCAGGAGGAGCAGCGAGCGATGAAGACCTTGTTTGAGACACAACTGCTCCCGTCGGTGGATGCACGACGCATCCTTTACTATAGCAAGCGTGAGGGAAAACTGTCGATGATACGTCTTCTTGGAGCACGTGTACACATAGAAGACGAACGAGAAGCCAACGATGTTGTGTCAGCGGTGAATGGATGGGTAGGGCGTGTGGTGCCCTTGTGTGCGGCCGACATCGAACACTGGAACGGGAAGCATCTGTTGGACACTTGATCACTGCTACGCGTGGAAGCATGGTTGTTCGCGGCCCCAGCGCTGTTGCCGGCGCAAGCAGAGGATTGTTCGTGGTACTCGATTTTCGTCGTCTGATCGGCTGTTCTGGTCGTCACTTGTAGGCTCCTCTTCCGCTGTGTCATCATCGCTGCCATTGCTATCCTCTGCCTGCTGCGGGAGTAATGGTGGTCCGCTCTTTGCACGACAGCGTCAAACCCTTGTCGCACCGCAGTGTTTGCTGTTCATGTGCTCACCAAAATACTACTTTCTGCCTTTCCGCAACAATCCATGATCCACCCCACAGCCTGTTCAAAGAATCGCTTGTTCAAAGAACCACTTGTCCCGGGAGGATGCGCGCTTCTCCCTCTCACCGCTCAATAACACGTCACGCAGCGGTGACGGTTGGCGTGTCACAAGCTCCTTGCCAACATGTGGACGGCGCTGTCGGGCCAATTCCAGCACGTCAGCTCCGCTTCCATCCACCACACCGTCGCACTTTCAACTCACGGTCTGCCGTTTCTCTTGCTGTCCGACAACACGTTCCAGCCGCTGCCTCCTCCGCCCCTTCCCCTGCTGTGTAGCGCCATTGCCTCTGACGGGTCCGTGTATGCATGCACCCGCCAGCACTCGCTGCTTCGCTACGCACGCACGCCCTCTCTTCTTGAAAACACATCCGACACTTGGCAGACCATACCGGTCAAAGCGTTGGGCGTGGCGGTGGGTGCCCCCGACAACGTCTATTGTTGGGACACATTCGCCACTTTCCACACCCTCACCAGCGACCACCAACGACCACACCTCTGTACACATCCTCTCTACCCGTATTTACATTTAATTTCCACCGGTGTTGATGGCACCACGCTCGCGCTTACCCGGGACGGGACTCTGTTCCGTCGCATGGCTGCCGACGCGTCCGACACCGACAGCACAACGGAGGTGTTCATTCAGCTGCCCGGACACGGGTTCCGACATGTGTCGGTGGGTGACATGGCGCATATACTGGCGTTAGACAGCGTGGGCACTATTTTTCAGTTCTGGAGAAATGAATGGACCCCATTGGATACCGCTGCTCCGCCTTGGTCTGACCCTGCGTGTCAGTGGCTGCAGGTGGAGGCCGGTGTGGACGGTGTTGTCGTTGGACTAGACACGCTTGGCAAACTGTGGCGATGGAATGGCGAATGGCTACAGGACCGCTTCGCACTCGTGGTCCAAACAACACTGCCCACCATGATGATGCCGATGCCGATGCCCTCCGATTATGGTACCGTATCGCCCAGCACGCTCACAGTGATGAACACAACTATATCACAACTTACCAACGGCTCACCCACACGCACACGCCAGCGAACACTGTCAATGCACCGAGAGGATCCTGATCCTGTGGCCGATGCGCGCTACTTGTCACGGGGTATTCCGAAAAAGCGCGTAGCCAGCGCCGGAGGTTTCGTCCATCCCAACCTGTCTCCCATCAACTCCACCAGTGTCAATAGTCTGCGACCGCCATCTCAGTCAAGCCAAACCACCACCGTCTCCACACAGAGTCCAGCAAACACAATGATCCCCGGCACCGCCAATTCCGTAACCACTTTAGCAAGCTCACTCGCATTTGCCCACTTTCTCGCTCCCAATGGCCCTCACCCGTTGTCACCAGCGCTGCGATCACGCAGATCCACTATGCGAGATCAAGCGTCTGGCTGGGAGTGTTTGACGCATCAACTGCTACGCGTTTCCGCCGGTGTTGGCGGCATCGTATGGGCCATGGGTCTGGATCGCCTTTTGTACATGTCGATGGACGGCGGATACAACTTCAGTCCCGCATCTGCACCCACGCCAGATCTCATGGTCGCTGTGTCCGTGTGTGCCGACGGAACGGTATTCGCCATCGACCGTGCTCGCACTGTATACCGCCTCTCCATGCACCCCTCTTCCACCTGGGTATCCTTGGGCGTGCAGGCTCAGGAGATATTGGCGGCGCACGCTGATTTCGCATGGGCCTGGGATTTGGAAGATCGATGGCTCGTCTACCAGGACGGTGCCTTCGCGCCTGTCAATCCCGAGCTGTCGTCGCTTCTTGGTAAAGATACTGGTCCAGCACGCCTTGTTCCCGGACACGATTTGACCACACTGGGACTGGGGAAGAACGGGTGTGTTTACCAAGGCTCGTTGGATGCTGATGTGATTGACTTTGCTCGTCTTCCGAGTGACAAGACATTTGTGCAGTTGGATGTGGCTAGCAGTCGGTGTATTGTGGCGACTGACGATCATGGCGTGGTACATCGCTGGTGGGACGGGCACTGGACAGCATTCCCGGCAATACCAAGCCGACCTTTTCAGGCAGCGGTGGTTGGAGCAGACGGCCTTCTGCTAGCCGTGGACCACGACCACGTTTTGTACCGATGGCGAGGCGCGTTTGATCCTGAGATGGCGCCCACTCTGCCTCCGGAACTGCCTGCACTGGCGGCTCTGCCCGCACGCGATCGATGGGAACTGGCTACTGGACGCTTTCGCGATTGCGCAGTGGCCAGTCGTGCGCAAATATGGGCGATCGGCTATGACGGCGTGGTCTATCAGAGCCTGGACGGCGGGCGACGTTTTGTGCCTGGCCCTGAACTGCTCACCGGTGCTCCCGCATGCACTGTTTCGATAGCACGAGCAGACGGCACCGTTTTTATCACTGATTTAGCACACCGTGCCTATGTGCTTTCTCCCTCGGACCGCCAATGGAAACGCCTTGGTTGCGCACGGGACTTTGCCATTGGTATCACCGCAAGCTCGCGACATGCCTTTCATGCGTGGGACACGTTTCATCACTTTTACACGGGCGCTGTGGATGGTGGTGCGTTTTCCGTCCATCCCAACGCGTCGGATCTTGCCGTGTCCGGCGCGCAGCGACTGGTGGCTGGAGCACAGCTCGAGTTGATACTAGCGTGGAACGCGGAAACTGGTGCACTGCAGCGTTGGACGCATGCGCAATTTGTTCCGCTTCCATGCATGGATCCAACACAGCAGCCGCCCAATGGCTTTAGCCATGTGGATGTGTCAACACCTGCATTTGTAATGGCGATCGACAAGGAAAACGGCCAGATTTGGCGATATTCGGACGGCAGCTGGGCACCAGTGAGCACAGACACAGGGTTCTCCGCAGTCAGTGTTGGTGTGGACGGGACGATGTTAGCACGTACTGCGCATGGTATGGTGTTCCGGTGGTGTGCAGGACGGCCGGTCCCAGACACGATCCCAGCACCACCGCCGCCCATCTCGCACGAGCAGCCAGAGCGACTTGGCTGGAAGATGCGAGCTGATGGATTGCAGTTTTGGCGCATCTCGGTGGCCACAAGCGAACAGGTGTGGGCCATCGGCTACAACCGGGCGTTGTATCGGTCTCACGACGGAGGCACGACATTCCATGCTGTTTTGCAAGGCCCATCTACGGCGTCTGGCGTATACCGCGCAGTCAATGCCTGCATGGACAATTCGGTTTTCGTTGTGGATGCGCTGACACATTATGTGTACCATGGCGTGCAGCAGTCGCCCATCTCGAATGGCCTGGCGGTGGAAGAGGTGAACGATGCGAATTGGCAGTGGATACACGTTGGCGGCAGCCAGCTTACTGCGTCGGAACTAGCGATGTCTAAGGCAAACGGCGGGACTGGCTGGCTGTGCGATACCTTTCTGGAACTGCGCATGCGACTAGGCACAAGCAGCACCGACGATGCCGACAGCGATAGCACTGACAACCGCTTCTCAACATTCCCGGGCACCAAGCCAAACGGCGTGATTCGCGAATTGGCGTGTGGTGCAGACGGAACGACGCTGCTGGTAGCGGCGGATACAGAGACTGTTTGGCGCTGGCGTCCTGGCACTGGTGATTTTCTGCCTATGGGTGGGCCGGGAGTACACGCCGTGGATATCGGTCGACAGGGCTTGGCGGTGGGGCTGGACCGAGAGGGTCGTATTCGGCGATGGAATGGCATGTCATGGCGTGCGTTACGAATGGACGATCCTGGACAGTGGAAACAAGTACGCATTGGCGCAGACGGCTGTATGCTGGCTTTGGACAGCGATGGCTATTTATTTGCGTACGAGCTGGTCGGACCAGACGGGTTCATCGAAACGATCGAGAATGACGTCGTGAAAGTGATCCCAGACTTGGAGCCACAAGAAGAACACCCATGCGAGACGCAAGCGGAGGAAGCACGAGAAGGCAAACGACACACACTTCCGTCGTGTGTGGTGACGAGTACGGAGAGCAAAAAGGACGGCGAATCCATCGTCAACAAGAACGAGAAGATAGACAGAAGCAATGCGTCATGCAACTCGGTTGGCACTGTGAGAGAGGATCCGCTTCTGTTGCAACCACTACGTGCATCACGTGCGTCATCTTATCACCATGCGGAACTGAAGCGACCATCAGTGCCCACACTGGCGGAGATCCGTGCATATCGAGGAGCGATGCATAGCAATACGGGGAATGTACAAAAATATGGCGGCCATCGCGTGGAGATTGGTATGGCTGCGCGTGTCGCGGAAAAGATGCATGTCACCGTCGTGTTGCAAGCCGGCAACAATCTTGGTCGACGCGTGAAACGGATGTTCCACAAGGTGATATATCGAGATGGCTGACAACGTGTGTGAGTGTGAGTGTGTGTTGTACTGCATCATCAGGTAATGCGTGTGCGGAGCATGTGGTGCTTACTGACTGAAGCATAGGCAAGCATCATTTGGTTGGACCCGCATCGTAGATTGAGCTTCAGTGTATTATTTCTCGAACACTACACAAAGCAACGCTTCCTTCTTCTTCTTCCGCCTCCTCCTCCTCTTCGCTCAAGAGTGTTTTGTTTCAAGAAAGCTGTTTTTCTGCCTCCTCTTCAACGGTTGTGGGTGTGGTTGCCGTTGGCGACTCGCTGGACGCGGGAGTCGTTTGCTGCAGTGCAGACAGCACGTCAGGATCGGTCGCGACATCGACTGGTCGATAGCCTTTGCCGTTACGTGCGCTTGTACTAGAGCCGCGTTCCATCAACGCCTGCACCAGCTCAGGATAGGCCAAGAACGCGGCCAGGTGCAGTGCGGTGTTCCCATCCTATGCGCTGCGTGAAAACAAACGACGCCCTACACCTACACCAAACGGCACATCCAAGTCTACACGTGGGAAAGCAGAGCATGATGCTTGGTAAAGACTAGTCGTTGGGGAAGACGCCACCACTGACCCTGATCAAATGTCACATCCAGGATGTCCCGTGCGATGCCCAGCTGTCCTAGTAGTATCGCGTATTGCAACGCAGTCATCGCTCCTGTGTAAGCACCAAGGAACTTAAATGCATCCAATTCTGCCTGCTCCGGATACCGAAACCGTGCAGGATCGCGAAATCGAGTCGCAGTCGAGGATGCGCGATTGGCGGCTAACAGCGCACGCACCCCGTCGCTATCGCCACGCTGAACAGCGAGAAACAACGCTTCGAGCGACGACGGTAACGCTTGCTCTGCAGCTGCAGGGGAGTTGTGGTTGGATGGCTCGGTCATGTGACGACGGGAAAGAGAGCGGAGATTGCAATTGCGCGCAACACTTGTTACAAACACAGCCACTACGCGAAGCGATGCACAGACGCGCTAAAGCACTAGGGGAGGCCGGGCTTTGAACTTCTTTGCAGAGCGGTCGGCTGGCCGCACGCGGAACAGATCGCCGTAGATTGTGAAGAGGCGAGCGGGCGGGTGAGTGGAAGAGCTGTCATCACCAGGATGAGGGATATGGAATTGAAATACACTGTGCTGCTTCGGTACCGCTACCACACACCGATTAGCAGCCTCCGAGCACAGAAAGGACTGACCTAGATAGCGGTTGTCCGAAGTGATGATGCGGAAAAGATTGCGCGTCTCTTGCACGACAATCCCGGAAAGATGGATGTAGTTGGGGCATCGGGAACGCACCACTACACCACCCACGTCATTCACCTGCGAAGTGGCGCATTTCATTACCGGTGACAAGGCAACCGTGATAGTCGGCCTTGTGCAGCTTATCGGCCAAGTCTTTTCCTGATACATTCCCCGCGCACAGTGCAGCTGCATAGCCAAGCCAGAGCTGATGCAACGGCTCAAACAATGCATATCTATGCTCGTTGGCTTGACCCCACTGTCTCTCCTTTCCGCATCACGATGGCGTCTACCGTTGGCAGTCCTTTGGGAGATCGTATATCTCCGTCTTCCGCTTCTCTCGCGTGGTCAGGCCAGTCCGTTTGGCACGCGCTGGACGCTTGGCAGCTTTTGGCGCATTTGCCTCCAAGATCAAGGGTTTTTCTTTCAGTCTCTCCTGATACAGCCGTTCGGGGTGTGTGTGTAGCGGCGCCAGCTGCGCTTCAATGTGCTGCTGCAAGAAGCGCTGCGATCGCGCGTCCACAGGCACTGTCTGCACACACGTGGATTTCCAGGCATCAGTGAAGCAGACGGTGGGCTGGAGCGCTACCGTGTGCGCATGGGCGGAGTGTGAGCGAATGTCCTCCGTCAACGGAGCGTACACATCACCAGCCGTTGGCCTTCTAGCGGATGACATGCTCCGCTAACACGGGCAATCATTTCTTTCACTCAGCCGAGTTATTCTTTACAAGTGCTAGCCACGCTCCGCCATTTTGGACCGCTCGCTGCTAATGCCAAATGCAAACACTTTGTGTGTATCTGTGTGTATCCGTGTGTGTTAAGCAACAACACAGACAAAAACTGTTCTCGCGCACATGTGCTCTTCAACCACAAAAGTGGTGCAATGCTGTGTGGATTATATTTGTTGCAACATCCGTTCGATCGCTAAGCTAAAGGCAGACAAGGTGTG
This sequence comes from Cochlonema odontosperma, assembly GCA_004114315.1. Taxonomy (NCBI): domain Eukaryota; kingdom Fungi; phylum Zoopagomycota; class Zoopagomycetes; order Zoopagales; family Cochlonemataceae; genus Cochlonema; species Cochlonema odontosperma. The sequence goes on along the minus strand of QZWT01000248.1, from coordinate 2,343 downwards.
TTCAGCGGTTGAGTGATTGTTGTAGGCCATGTCACTTGCAGTGCAGCACTGAATGATGCATGCATCCACTCCCTCCATGTCTTCATTTGTCCATCCATCCGTCAGCAAGGTCACATGTGTGATTGCGGGGATGCGTATTGATTCGGATCACTCTCTGATCCCTGATCCTTTGCAACAGCCTATATCTGTGCTAGCGTACAGTAGCCAGGCACACCCCACACTCCACATCCCTCAACACACATGCACTGGCGCGCTGCTCTTCTCCTATCACTGCTCCATGTCGCAGTCTGCGCTCCTCCGCCTCTCTATAAGCGAGCACTGGTCGCACTAGATAACCAGCACGAGCAATCGCAAAGTATCGAAAGGGATGTCAACGGGTTTGGGTTCGCATTGGACCATGGCGAGGGCTACGGACTGCGCATGGATCCGAACGGATGGGGATACAACACCAACTTTGGATGGACAGTGAGAGTGCCCGTGATGGGCTGGACATTTGGTGGTGGCAGCAATGGGCCGATCGGTCAGTGGAACTCATGGACAGGATGGGCACTATAGACGTATAGCGCATTCTTTCGCCATTTAGAACACATCCATAGCCGTCTCTGTGACGATAGCCTGTAGAGATTAACAATAGGAATCCTGTTTTAGCAGTCTACCTGGCGTTGAGGCATTGGGTGCCAGAGGTGGAGGAGTGGGCTGAGTGAGGTGGTTCGTTCATGTCTCGAAACAGAGCGCGGAGCGTGTGTGCAGTGAGCTGTGTCACTGCTAGAGCACTGCAACATATGCTGCCACGTAGTTTGGTAGTACTGCATGCTGGAGTAGACGTAGTCAACGGTTGTCTGCGTGTATGCGGTGTGCACGGCGTAGTCATGCATCGCCATTGCTCCCTTGGTGTGCTTGTTGGTCGATATTATCTCACACACGCAGCGTGTAGCACACTCAGCTACCCCACAACCATAACCGCAACCACACACTCACGCACAACCATCTCATCCTGCCTTCGCAGCACAGCAGCAACGGAAATCATCGTATCGCATCAGCCGTCAAACTATTCTCCCGGGACTGCCATCTGAGCCACAGAAGCATCACACGACAAGACGCAATGGCACTCCGCTGGCTGAAAGCAGCGGCATGCCTGACACTCACTGCCGGCATACTCTCCGCGCACCAGCAGACGCGCTTTCTTCCGTTGATGCCCGATTCTCCTCGCTACCTTGTTCAGCAACAGCCTACTGCTGCACTGCGGCTGCGTGAAGTTGTTGTGCCTGCTGATCCCTCTTCCCGCACCACTCGGCTCTGGAAGCGACATGCTGTGCCATTCGATGTGGTCGATGTGGCTTCGAATGCAACGGAGTTCAGTGTGAAGCGCACGGTGAAGCGGTCGATAGTGCCAGAACGCACGGATCGGCTCTTCTCCGCTTCGTCTGTGCGTGCGTGGTCACGCCAAGACCAGGTGGTGCCTGATCTGCAGGACAAGGGCACAGTGCTTGCGCTGGCTGAGATGACCTACAACAGCTACATTGATCCGACCAAGCCCGACTGGTATCCCTTCAACGAGACACAGTGGCGTGTGGTACGTCATGCCTGTCTGTGCACTTTCCCATGGCTGATAGCAGCATGTTCCCTCGAACAGAACACCACCTTTGGCATGGATTCAGACGGGCTGCGGGGCTACGTGTTTGCTGACCGCGACAACACCACGTTCGTGATCACCGTGAAAGGCACCAGTGCTGGCTTTCTGTGGGGCGGTGGTCCGACTGCCGACAAAGACAAGATGCAAGACAACCTCCTGTTCTCCTGCTGCTGTGCGCGTGTGGACTACACTTGGACCCCTGTGTGCGGATGCTACATGAAAGGGAACATGTGCAACCAAACCTGTTTGGAGGAAACGGTGGGGCTAGACACGTCCTACTACAACATCGCTATGGTGTGTGCGCGCATCCCACAAGCATCCCTTTCTCTCTGGATGTAGGCTGACTCTGACAGGATCTGTTTTACGACATTGCCGATTCTTTCCCCGAGGCGGTGATCTGGTTCAACGGGCATTCTCTGGGTGGAGCGACCGCCACACTGCTTGGGCTGACGTTTGGTGTGCCCACGGTGGCTTTTCAGGCGCCGGGCGACATGCTGCCTGCGCGCAGACTGCATCTGCCCATGCCACCCGGCATCGATTGGCGTGATCTGCCATTGTGGCATATTGGGCATACTGCGGATCCGATTTTCATGGGCACATGTACGGGTCCACGCAGCTCATGCTACTACGCGGGCTTTGCGTTGGAGACGTAGGTGTTTCCACGGACGGGTAGGGGGCAATGTGCTGACCTGTGTGTGTGTGTGTGTGTG
>QZWT01000022.1:0-62487 GCA_004114315.1 Cochlonema odontosperma | reverse complement strand
CCCCTGTTGTGGAAAGCGGCTTGCTGCGACTGATCCAAAAGAACAGGACCAGCGGTGTATGCGTGATTGAGCGTCAGATGGAAATGGAATAGGGCTACATGGTCTGAGTGATGGACGAGCTGCAAGCATAGCGTTGTGCTAAACATGTTCGCTTCCACATCGGCATACACGTGGTAGTGTGCACTTCCATATATGTGTATTCGCACAGCAGTATCTAAACTACGGGAGGTACAGTAAGAAGTGATGCGCTTTACTACTTTCTTCTTTCGTCCCAGACGTGCACTATGCAATCGACGCTTTACACATGCACGTCATTTGACCAGTGCCGGCAATAGGCCCCCAAACAGCTTCACAGCCCATTCCGTGTTCTTCCTCAGCTTCCATCGCAAACCCCACTTTGTAAGGTGTTCGCCGCTGAGCAAGTCTTCTAATACGAGTCGAAACTGTTTTCGGACAAGGCGTGCGTGCGCGGAAGAGTAAAGAAAATTATGGCGGATCCAGACTTCAGCATCGTAAGTCGTTGCTAGATTCTGAAAGCTCTGCATTTCCTGGAGCACGTGCAAGTAAGAACTTCTGGTAGGTTCAGTGCTTTGGACGGCAATGCAATGCAACAAGAAGGATAGGGAATTAAAATTATGTGGTAACTGCACTGGCCATTGTTGAACGACATTCATGTCTTTTTGAACATCTTTGTCGATCATGGAAGCGGGGGGCATGTGGTGAAGCTGGTCGAAAGCATAGGAGGGCTGGTAAGGGCTGCCGGTGATGAACGGGTGATTCTGTGCCTCTTGGATGGTCATGCGGTGTAGTGGATACGGCCATGTGGCGCGTACAATAAAGTCTCGGAACACGGGAGAGTAGTGTTTCAGTAGCAGTCTGCTGGGTGTGGGATACCCGGTGTTGCAATTCCATGGTATGGGGTATCCCGTATGCAGTTCTTGGATGGTGGAGCCGAGCGAGAAAACATCGCCTTTTTCGCCGGTAGGATCTGCACCAAATCGCTGATCATAGCGCTCAGGAGCAATAAAAAGCGGGGTGCCCGTGGTGTCAAACTTATGACCGTCTCTGGAAACAATGGAAGAGAGACCGAAATCGACGTACTTGATACGGTATCGTTGCAGCGTACTGTCGGGAAATAGAAGGATGTCTAAAGAGGAAGCGTGTGTGTGAGGCACGAAGCAAGGGTGTAGAGATGCGCCTACTGTCTGGCTTGATGTCGTTGTGTTCTATGCCACAGTCGTGGATGAATGCAAGGCCTGGTGAAGGAGGCGTGGGTCAATGACATGTCCATGAGTGCAACCACCGCACACTACCTTTGAGAAGATCGCTAGCGATGATACGTACATCAGATTCCAGTATTGCTCCAGCAGGCAATTTGTCCAGCAATTTAGCCATGGAGCCAGCAGGCGAATACTCGACGACGAATGTAGACTGCTCAGGAAACGTGTTGTACAGCTTCACGACGTAGTCTGACTCAGGCAGCTCTTTCATTCTCTTGTTTAGCAACTGGCGCGGAGCAAAGAGAGCGAGAGACACGCGTGAGCTAGAAGGTAGCGTGCGGGGGAGGGGGGGGTACCTTGAGGGTCCTCAGCTCGTTCTTAAACACATGTGCATGCTGCACATCGGACAGCTGCTTCATTGCTCCGTAGACACCGGTCTTGGGGTTGTAAGCCAGAAACACGATGCCATAGAAGCCCTGGCCAATTCGTGGTCCTTTGATCCAGTCGCCGTAGCGGTCCTTTGCAGCCGTGCTCCATTTCTCGTTGATGCCCACGGCGGACCCAGGAAGCCACGCGGGGTTCAGGGGTGACGGGGAACGGACGTCAAGCTTTTCCTTCTTGCGGGTGCGCTTGACCGTGGATGGCGGTATGGGGTCTATTGGAGAGAGATGGCAGGGCGTGCAGGCGTTGGAGGGAACCAGACAGCAAGGAAAGGGGTGTGGAAGGTCTGTTAAAGACAAGCGTGGAACAGACGCGAAGGAGAGATGCCACGACAGCAGCAGCAGCAGCAGCAGCGGGAGAAGCATAACGAAAAGGCAGAAAGCGAAGGGCAGCAGAGCCAGCCGCAAGTGTGGACTGGGCTATAAACCAGCAAATCAAACACGTGTTCGCCACACGTTAGCTGACACATCCCCGACAAAGCATGTGTCATGTGACAACAAGTGGCACACACAGAAACAAGTCAACAGCTGGATGGCTCAACGTGCAGCTGCAAAGCCGGTGACTGGACAAAGGCGCGGGATGCGTTGGCTGCTGGATAAGAGCGGGTGGGCAGAGGAGAGGGAGAGAAGGAGGGGAGAGAAGGAGGGGAGAGAGAGGAAAGACGGCTGCTTGCCATCCACCAGGTGTCTGCATGGTTTAGTCTGTGATATGTGTTCCATGCGGTGATACTGCCCCGTGTACGGTGTGGCACTGTAGAACACAGTGACCGCCAACTGTTCTCAAACAAGAAGAAGAGAGACACTATGCCAGCACGTCTGCTTATCACTGCTTCCGGTTGATGGTGCGACCACGCGCTGAAGTAGGCTTTGCTGGACGGGCGCATCCAGACTGGAATGACGTTGGAAGCCGTGTCAAGCGAGGCAACATCAGCTGCGTGTAGCACTATTGCTTCTCGAGCCTATGAAGAAGCGGATGTCTTTGGAACGCTCTTTCTAGCATGGTTCTGCTCTCGTGTCTGCATTCCGAGGAAGGGTACACCGTGCATCATGTTCAGTATGTAGCGGAGGACAGTGTCATGTACGGTCAGTATGGCACGCGACATAGCACTGCAATCAGCAATGACACACACCTGCAGTGCCGCAACATGCATACACGAACCGCGGTTCAGCACATCGCGTCTTGCATGGCCTTTGGTGACACTGAGTGGTGATCGCTTCTCATTGCTTCCCTCCGTCATCAAGCGGAATGCTTGGAGCAGCGATGATTTTCTCGTGCGCGGCACTAACAACATACACTCGCACATGTATGTATGCATACACACCAAAAGACACTAAGCGCAAGTGTTCGAAACAACGACACCTGTGGCAGTTCACACGCTCAAAGGAACGAGATTGATTTGTAAAACTGAACTGCCGTAGCGAGCATACACCACAGGCCCATCCGAAAGCCACGCGCGTGTGAAACAAGCGGGAGGTGCAGCGCAGACTGTCGCTTCTGCTCCACACACCACCGTGCTCGGAAGCATACACTCACCTGCAGTACTTTGCATACACAATCTAGCCGTTTCCGTTTCAACCATCTTTGTCCCGCAGCATGAGCCGCAGCAGCCGCGCCGTGCCCCACGCCGCTGTGACAGTGGTGATGGCCGCCATGGCAATCAGCGCTGGCTGCCTCTTTTAGCCGGTGCGCATCCTTCTCAATGGCCCACCCTCACCATGACCATCGGCGTCGCTTGTCCAACGGCTCAGACGCCGGCTCGTTCTCCGACAAAGACGACACTGCCACACTGATCCTTCCCCCGCCGTCTGCTCCCCCAAAGCTACCCGGCCCGCAGCGCCTCATCTCTGTCGATCTGTTGCGCGGGATCACACTGCTGCAGATGATCCTCGTCAACTTCCAAGCCGGCCCCGAAGTCTTCTCGCACCTCAAGCACGCCTGGTGGTTCGGTTTCCATCTCGCCGACCATATTTTCCCCACCTTTATCTTTGTTATGGGCATTGCCGTCCCTCTGGCCTTACACCGCCACCCCCGTCTCACCACACGGCTACTGCTACGCATCCTACGCCGCTCCCTGCTTCTCTACTTCCTTGGCTTGGTAATGAATGGCGTGCCGTTCACGCGCGACCGACTTTGGGAAACCTATCGGTTTGCCGGTGTGCTTCCGCGTATGTCGCTTGTCTACCTGTTCTGTGCGCTTTCCTATGTGCTCGTGCAGCCCGCACGCTCTCGTGTGCGCTTCCATCTTCTATTCACTGGTGTTCCCGCACTGCTGACCGCTATCTGGCTCGGCATCACCTACGGCGTCACCATCGAAGGTTGTCCCGGTCCGGGGTGGCTTGCGCCTCCCGAGTGCACTGCCGCCGGCTGGGTTGATCGTTCGATCTGGGGTGCGAAACACAATCTTGACCAGGCTGTCTACGACCCGGACGGCAATCTCGCACATCTCATGGCTGCTCTGAACTGTCTGCTGGGTGTCTGGGTGGGTGTGGGCATCACGCAGACGCGCAACGAGGACGGCCGATGGGACCGTGTAATGGAATGGGCGGTGATGACCATTGTGATGGCGACGGTCGGTTCCCTCGTCCACCTGCTCATTCCGTTCGACCGTCGATTATGGACGCCCACGGCCATGCTGCTGTGTGGTGCGATATCTATTGGGCAGCTGGTGGTGGTGCAGTTCTGGCTGGAGAAGTGCCCTGTGCGACGGCCGTGGGTGCAACGTGTGCTTGACGTGATCCTGGCTGTTGGCAAGAACCCGCTGTTTATCTTCTTCATGTCTGAGAACATCTACGAGTGTCTGTGGTCGGTGCGTATGGCCAATGGGAACAGTCTTTGGATGTGGCTGTTTTCGCACGGCTTCCAGTCCTGGCTGCCGCCCAAGTGGGACAGCACTGTGTGGGGACTGCTGTGGCTGTGTGGCCTGGTGATCCCTGTGTCGGTGCTGATGGCGCGGAAGGGATGGATTGTACGCATCTGAGGGAGGGAAGTGCCTGTCTGTTTGGGGTCCACCCGCATTTGCTTCTACTAGAAGGGGGGCTGAGCAGGGACATGCTGGTCATGCAGGGGGAATGATATAGTGTTTGCTTCCTTTGTCTCCGGTGTGTCTCTGGTTTGCTTGGTCTGTGTGGTGGTGCATACACGCAGTGATCTGTACTGACACAGTGTGCTGCAGCTAGCTGTGACTCTGGATGAGGACACCACATGCGAGCTGTGTTGTGATGTGATGTGATATGTCTATTTGTGACACCACAGAATACATGTGAAGACTAGCAATGTCTGCCGAGTGGACATAGAGATGGGGCGAAGTGAAGACTGGCAGCTGACCAGCATGGCAGCGGCGGTGACGCGTACAACTGGGACAATGACGCGTCACAACTGGGATGACGACAACGCGTCGTCACCCGCAGGAGCAGCAGCGTTCTGCCGAACGCAGCGCAACACAACAAGTAAAGCGCAACAAGAAGAGGAGGAGGAAGAAAACGAAGGTAGACAGGAGGTAGCATATAGAACATAGCGCGAACCTGTGCATTTTTTGTAATCATCGTACAAACCACACACGAATACTATCAACTGTGATGCAATGGCGGTGCTTATTCGTTGGCCTTCTGCACACCGGCTCCTCGCGCAGCCTGGGCAGCGCCTTCAGCCTGTGTCACTTCGTTGCCGACCAACTTGCCGTAGGTCTCCTTGACGTTGCCGACAACACGGTCGGTCACACCATCCATGAAGCCAGCGGCCTGGGCGGAGTCGTGGTGGGCCTCACCGGTAGCCTCGCGCAGCTTGCCCTTGGCAACGGTCTCGTCGGAGCCGACAACACGGCCAACGGTGGCCTGGGCACTTCCGGCGGCAGCCTTGGCGCTTCCCTTGAATTTCTCAGCCTCGTGATTCATGTTGAAAAGTTGTTGTTGAAGTAGTGTTGAAAAGTGCTGTGAAGCGGTGGTGGGAGGAAAACGGCGAGAGTTGCGCGTCGTCTTATAGTTTTGCGTGGTAACAGTGATGTCATCAGTGATGACATCACTGACGCCACCATCCTTCAGTCACGTGCACAGGCGACATGCCACGTTCTCTTTCACAATAGCACAAGGCGATGAAGGCGGGAGGGGGGGAGAGGAGGGAAGGAGGAAGGGAAGAGGGGTGGCATAGTATGCGCAATGGTGCGGTGGATGGGTGGCTGTTGCGGGGATGTGGTGGTGGCGGTGGTGGCGGTGGTAGCCGCGGGGTGCATGCCGTGTATTGGCTTGTGATATGTTGACTCACGCTGACTTCCTGTTTCATCGCACCACTGCCTTGTTGCCAACTGTTGAAGGGGGCATGACCACAGTGGGGCATAGCAATGCCACTTCCACACACAGCAATAGCCATCCCAGGCGGATTGGTTTCCTCTTCTCATCCCCTGCCACAATACCACCTATGCACACAGGCATGCGCAGAAGAAGTAGCATCCATCTTACCATAGGAAGCGTGAATACTTTCCCTGCACGTATTCTCTCTGTATGTACCTCCCTCTAGCCATAGCATGACACGCAGAAATAGCTTGGATCATGTATTCATAAGATATACACACAATGGATGCATGGTCAGCTGTCATCATCGCTGTCATTGTTATCGTTGTTATCGCTGTTATCTCTGTTATCACTTCTAATAATGTTGTTGTTGCGATTGTTGTTGTTATTGTATCGACGACCATCCACCTCATTGTTCTCCTGGTCCACCCTTCTGTCTCGTCGTCTGTAGGTCTTGACAGCCATCGCACCCGCACCAATGATCAGCGCCTTGCCCAGATGGCCCAGCGGGGCACGGCGTTCAAGCGAGACGAGCAGCGAAGGGGCGGAGTGTGCGGGGGCGGCAAGGACCAGTATAGCAAGCACGACAATGTGCATCATAGAAACGTGCATAGCAGCGGCAAAGGAGGCGTAAAAGACTGAAAGCAGAAAGCAGAGGGCGGAAGGCGGGGGCGAGGGCGGAAGGCGGAGAGAAAGGTGGCTGCAAAAACGCCGTTTTTGCATCTACTCGACCAGTCTGCAGGTGGGCCATGCATGTGTCACGTGGCGGACCGATCCGTGAGCAATGAATGATATCTGTAACACAGATGCTGGTTCCGCCGGTTCTTGCTTCCGTCGGTTCTTGCGGTTGGGGCCAAACGGAGGAATAGCGTGGCTGGTGATAAACGCGTCAAGTGGGGTGCACCCAACATCATGCTGTTTCGATCATTGTGGCATGTACCACCCACGTATCCACCACTGGCGCACACACAGATACAACAGTAGAGACATGATCTGCTTGGAAAGTGTTTATTCCTCTTGTGCGTACACGGTGGTTTCTTCGTCAACAGACTGTCCACCACCGTTTAGTTGTCGTCGTCGTTATTGCGATCCTCCTCCAGCTCCGCGATCCTCTTTTTGTTCTTCTTGTTGTCGTGGTGGAGCTTGAGTGCGGCCAGGCCAGCACCGACCGCAAGCGCCTTCTTCGCCTTTCCGCGACGTTCGAGTGTGACGAGCTGGGCGGGGGCGGAGAGCACGGGCGTGGCAATGGCCAGCATGGCGAGCATAACAACCATCATTGAAACTTGCATGATAAAGATGAGCTTGGCGTGAAAGACAGAAACAGAAACAGAAATGCAAACGTGGTGGGGTAGGAAAGGGAGGCGGTGCGCAAAAAAAGCGCCCTTTTGTGCGCTGTTGCAGGCGTGTTGACGTCACTCGCGTGGCACGCGGCAGTCTTGGTAAGTGCACGTGCGATGTCGCAGCCAAGGCGGGGATATCGCCGGTGGGCTGTGGTAGTGGTGGCGGTATGGCGGTGGCGGTGGTGGCGGTGGCGGGTGTGTTGGTGTGGCGGTGGAGTGTAACGGTGGGATGTGTTGGATCGACCAGCAGCGCAGTGGCCATGGGCAGGATGCATGTGGCTGGGAAGAAGGACGGTGGAACAAGGCTGCAACGGTTGAACAGTCGACCATAACAATAGCCACCACCAACACAGCCAACATACGCCCCACGCTCACCGCCTGCTTCTCACACCCAGGAAAGACAACACACCACCGGCACACCACCACCACGCCTACCACGGCTCTACACGCACCAGGCGTGACTTCCCAGGCGAGTGGTCCACTGCCCCAACGCGTCGTGCAAACCACCACCCACGCACACACCCCACCACCAATGTTTGGCCGCCACCTCGCACGACGCGTCCCGCTCCGCCGCTCCACCCACTCCGCCACCGCTGCCACCATGCTTTCGCACCAGTCCGCACTGCCCCGGCTTCCCGTCCCCCCACTCAAGGTCACCCTCGAGAAGTATCTGCAATCGCTGCGTCCTCTCCTCACCCCCGACGAACTCGCCCGCACCGAGGCACACGCCCGCGCCTTCCTTGTCGGGCAAGGCCCCACCCTGCACGCACGCCTCGTCGCAAAGGCTGCTGCCCCCGACTGCCTCAACTGGCTGGCCGAATGGTGGAACGATGTCGCGTATTTTGCCTACCGCGACCCCACCGTCATCAACGTCTCCTACTTCTTCGCCTTCCACGACGACCCCCGCTACCCCCACCAAATCCCACGCGCTGCCGCCATCACCCAGGCCGCCATTCAGTTCCGTGAGCTGGTCACCTCCCAGGAACTCTCGCCCGAAACCGCAAAGGACGGCTTCCTGTGCATGGACAGCTATCGCTGGATGTTCAATGCCTGTCGCATCCCTTGCGCCGGCAGCGATGTCGAAGTCAAGTACGCGGAACTGGTCCACGAACACGTTGCTGTCGTGTGCAAAAACCGCTTTTGGACCTTTGAAACACGACACGCCGACGGCAACCCCTTGTCCACCAACGACATCCAATGCCAGCTCGAGCGCATCGCCAAAGAGGCCGGCGATCAGCCATGCGACGACGCCGACATCGGCATCTTCACCACCGAACACCGCGACAACTGGACCCGGCATCGTGAGCAGCTGCTGGACGCACATCCAGACAATCGCGAGACCCTCCGCCAGCTGGAAAGCGCTATGTTCCTCCTATGTTTGGACGACGCGCAACCCGCCGACTACGACGCACTGAGTCGCGCCTGCTGGCACGGCGACGGTCGCAACCGCTACTTCGACAAAAGCCTGCAGTTCATTGTTTTCAAAAACGGAAAGGCCGGCTTCTGCGGAGAACACTCTAGCATGGACGGCACGCCTACCTGTCGCCTCAACAATTTCATCGGTGAACAGCTGTCGAAAGACGCCATCCATCACGGCGACCGCACCGTCAACCCCAGCAAACTGCCCTCCCCCTCCGCCCTACACTTCCACATACCTGCCGACATGAAATCAGATCTGGCTCGTGCGCGCTGCTATTTCGACGACCTCGTACGTGCCCAGGACCTGTGTGTGCTGGCCTACACCGGCTACGGTAAGCACCAGATCAAGAAGATGCGTGCTTCTCCAGACGCGTACGCGCAGATGATCATCCAGCTGGCATACTACAAGATGCACGGTGTGTCGCGTCCCACCTACGAGAGCGCGCAGACGCGCAAGTTCCTGTTGGGGCGCACGGAAACGTGTCGTACTGTGTCCGAGCAGTCTGTCGCGTTTGTGCGTGCAATGTGCGATGCAAACTCCAGCGACGCTCAACGTGCCGCCCTGGGCCGACATGCGATCTCTGCACACACCTCGTACATGGCAGACGCAGTCAACGGTCACGGATGCGATCGCCATCTCTTCGGGCTACGGATGTCACTGAAGGCAGACGAGGAGATGCCTGCACTCTTCACCGACCCCGCGTACGCCTACTCCTCCCACTGGTATCTGAGCACCAGTCAGCTCACGAGTGAGCATTTTGCCGGCTACGGCTGGGGCCCAGTGGTGGAGGATGGCTTTGGCGTCGCATACATGGTCAAGAACAACGAGCTCTGGTTTAACGTGACGGCGAGAAAAGGTGTCGGCGCCGAGCAGCTACGCGAGAAGCTGCGTGAGAGCTGCGACGAAATGCGTCGTGTCTTCGAACTGCAAACGTAGCTATAGGTGTGCGTGTTGGGGGCGGAGTAAATTGTAGTGTCATGCGACATTGAACGCACTGCGCTTTGCCATTCGCACCCAGTATCCTGTGGCCCAGACACTTGCTATCGTTTCGTCACAAGAAAGACCGAAACAAACATCGCAAGTACAAATACATTATACGTACACATCAATACGTCCATCAAATCGAGCACACATCAGTATCGGCTGAGGACTCGCGGCGAGCAGCAGATCGGTGATGATCGACGGGTTCGCGAGCATCCTGTCTGCCTCCTGTCTGCTTTCGTCCTTGGCGGAATGCGGTATGTTTGGTGGCTTTTCCATGTGAATGATCATCCCATCCGCCGGATTCGAACTAACAGGTATGCACTGTGTCAGCGTCGCGGATCAACACTTCTTACGTGAACGTTGGGTGAGTGCCTCGAGAAAGGCCGGAGACCCTAGAGGCTGCTGGGTTGGAGAAGTCCCAACTCCGCAAAAGGCCATCGAATCCCGCTGCATGGACGATGCTGCTATCACGGGCACGGAAAAGCGCACGAAAGCTCGGCTCTTGGTGCGACGACAAGTAAGTACCATCACACACATACTGCAGCGCTTCCGTATCCACCATACATGTCTAAACAGTTTAGCATACGGACCAGTATGCACTGTACCTCGCGCGGATCAAACGCGTGCTCGTTGAAATGATACTGCTCGTCGTCCACCATGAACACCCTGGTGCAACGCATTTCCGCAACATTCCATATAGAGACTTCGCGACGACCAGCCGATATGGCCACGCATTTCTCGTTTGTCGAAGAATTCGGAAAATGAATGATGCGATGAATCCAGGATCGCGACGGGTGGAACCAACTACGAATGCACACCCTAAATCGAAGGTCCCATAGCGAAAGAATGCCCTGAGACGTCCCGGTGATCATCCAAAATCGGCTATCATCGACGTGAAATGCCGTGATAACACCTGTCGCTTCTTAGCAACGCAAAAGGGCGTCGTCGCCAACTACCATATTCTACGGGAGAGCGGATACGCCAAAGCACACCCATGTCAGCCAGATCCAGCGCGACAATGTCATTTGTTGAGGTGGTGGCTATCAGCACCGACTTGATATCTTTTCGAGCGTGTTAGCAAGCACACTGGTGGCAAGAAGGTGCCACCCACACTCACCAATTTGACAGAACTTCAGACCGGTGGCGTATTCCTTGTCGAGAAGATGCGCGCGCACTGTTCTCAACCCCGCATACGCAGATTTCGCGTCATACAGAACTCTGCTCAGTTTTCCGCGTAAGTGTGGCACGCTTTCATGCATACCTGATGACATGCAGTTCTCCATTGGAGGAGCCTGCAGCAATGCAATGGCGATCTCCCACCATGGTCATACACGTCACCTCCCCAGCTACATTGCTGTGACCCTGCGTCAACAGGAGTGCTTACTGAAATTTGCATAGGTGAGGCGTGAGCGGTTGCTGACCGGTCTTAAAATGCGATCACAGTCCCAGATCTTCACAGTGCCGTCATCGGAGCACGAGACAAAGTAGGAGTGGTCAGGTGCCAGACATAGCTGGTTGACAGCGGCGGTATGCTCGTTCAGCATTGTCACCAGTGTGCCTAATTTCGTCAAACAAGCGTCGATGGGAAGACGAGCGCGAATCTACCTTTTGGAACCCACTTGGCAATGTCTATGGTGCCCGCTTTTTCCGCAATTTCCTTCAGCCGATTTGCAATGAAGGTCGTGTTCACTGATGGCCCAAACTCTTTCCCATTTTACACAGCGCACACAAAGAAGGACACTACCATCCAGCGGCCGAGCAAAGGCATCGTGTGTCATCTTATAGATCACCGCCTTGAGATTGTTGTCAGCATAATCTGTGACAAGCATTCAGTATGTTTGCGTGCGTGTGTGCATGCCACGCAAAGAACGCTACCAGGAATAAGCTTTTCAATTTCCTCATGCTGCAGCTGAGAATGCCGTCGGCGGATCGTGGCGTGGCGCACCGGAGGCGTTGGCAAGGCTAGCTGACCCTGGAACTTGACACGGACCATCACTTCAGACTTTGACACCGTAGGAGCGATCGCCGGCTGTGCCCCTAGCACATGCTTGCCGCCGTCGCACCGCGAGCTTCCTATGGCAATCCCGTGTGTCACGCACCCCTCGCACAAGCGCTGCATTGTTACCGCTGAATATGGCTGGCTGCGCTTTCTGGACTACTCTGTCGGACGGACTAACATAATTTGTCCAGTGAAAGTTGTCAATCGTCTCAAACGTCTCTTCGTACGACGACGACCTATGAACGCTGTGTGTTGCAATTTACTCTGCATCAGTGTGCCATACTTTTTGCCTTTTTCCGTCGCATGGTAATTCTGATACACGCGTAAGCGGCGCCACACCAACCGATCCGTACGTGAAGAGAAGGCCGATCCGGCGCGATGTCCATTTGTGCTTCCACCTCCGAAGACAGAACCCGTGGTACGAGAAAGACCGTTTCTGGCGTGACGCCTAGATTCTTGAGCAGCACCATTTCATCCTATTCCCAAATGAGCATGCCGTCTATGCGGAGAAACTCACGGGAAGTCCAAGAACGTCGAAATACTTCCCATCGTTATGCCCACTAGCAAGGTAAATGGAGTGGGCAGATGTGCTGGCGCAACCTGGATCGTGAGCGTGACACTTTCACAAGGTGATCCCGCATTGCGTAAATGGTATCTTGATCCTCTTTAGTCATCCCGAGGAAGAGGAGACGTGACAGAAAGTAGGCATCACTATGTGCGCGGTTAGATTGGCGTGGCGAATCGCGCAAAGCGTGCTCGGTCAGGTGTCGCTCTGGGAACTCCTTTCGTCCAAGAGCGTCCAGATCGGAATAGGGCTTGGAGATGATTTCGAGAAAGATTCGTGATTTGCCCGCCCAGGTGATAGCCACATCAAACATCTTTCTGTTCAGCTGGATGGGGAGAGGGTAAGCGGTATGTCTGCAAAGCTTTGTACTGGAGGCTTAATTGCAGCAGAAATCCGCTCGAAATCCACTACCGCCAAGTCGCAACGTAGTACCGAGCGGATCGACGGATAGAGAAAGCACCATCGATCTGGCAGTGACAATAGGTTCGTGCATGCTTTCACAAACTGCAACGCGCCTAGCAAAGCAGATGAGAATCATCGACAACCAGTCGCATACCGTGGCGAAGCCAAGGATTCGGATGACAAAGGAGCGGAATAATAGCGCCAGCCATGTCACGCACCATAGACGTTTGGAAAAGCCCGAGTGTAGACAGAATGGTGGATGTGTCGAGCACACGTGCTACTACGAATTCCTCTGCATCTGTTTGACAAGAAGTTGTAGTATCAAAAGGAGGGGGAAGGGGAGGAGAGAGGGGGAGAGAGAGGAGAAGGAGAAGGGGAAGGGGAAGCGGCAAATGGAGCAGAAATGAAGTACCAGCAATTGACTGAACCATGAGCGGTAGCAAGTACTCTTCCAAGGATCGACCGCCGACAAATGACGCAAGATCGACAATGCATTCGAAAAACGACCTATTGCCATACATTGAAGCACTCCCGGGAGGCGTGAGCACGCACCAGCGTAGAAGCCAATCGCGGTCGTTTAGATAGGTAATGATGTGCGAAAGCACAACATCGTTCGACTTCTGCTGGCCAAACACACGGCACATGCTGATAACATCGCTGAGCAAGGCACGTTTCACCGAGCTGTCCGGATCAACGAGCAATGCGATCATATGATCTTGCAGTTGCTTCCGTGTCATTTCCTCGAGGTCCTTAACGGTGAGTGCAGTAGGCATGGCGTCTGCTACCTGCTGCGCATACTGCAGGCCGACTTCATCGTGCCCGTTTTCCTGTGAAGCAGTCTGCACACGGGTAGCCATGTGTATAGATCAGTAAGTGGGAGGAGAGTGCGGACCTGAGCAAGCGTGACAAAGCGCATGGCCAAGTGCGCTAGTTTCGGGATGTTCTTGGCGTAAGTTACACGCACACTGGTTTCCTTGTCGGCGATGGCGCGCTTGAACACGGGAAACAGGTATTCGGTGAACAGGCCTGTGTTGATCCGCGACACGCCTTCTACAGGATCCAGCTAAGATGGAGTAAGTGCATGAAAGGAAAGGAGACAAGGTCGGCAAATCAGGGGTTGTTTCCCATACCAGTAGCAGCGCGGTTTCGATGGCCAGACACCGCACACTGGAGAAGTGATCGGACATGAGCAGCACGACGAAAGGAAGAATGCGGTCGATCACTTGGTCATCGGACAGCATGCTGCGCAGTTTCTGAAACACGAACAGCAGCTGGCGCTTGCAGACTTCGGACGTCAAGCCCCGCGCACTGCTGCACAGCATGGACACAAAAATGAGCAGATCCTCGTTGAGAGCATGTTGGTTGGGTAGAGCACCAATCTCCGCGGCAATGACGTCGATGTCAACGGCAATAGTGGTCATTCTCCAATCGGACACGGTTGGGTAGTCGTGGCTGGCGCACTGGTAGTGCTCGCTGCTGCTCAATCGGCTGAAATAGCCGTAGGTAAAGCGGTAGAAGTGTTCTGGAAACACGTTGCCGCGCTGTGCTTGTAGGTAGGCGTGTGCAGTGTGCCGTTTTCCAGGGTCCACCTGGATCATATGTTTGATCATGTCCTGTTGTGCGTGAGCGAGGAAAGCAGACGTAGGGCTGAAGAAGGATTACTCGCACGGCTATGTCGCCTATCTTGTCGAGGTCGACTGACGGATCGTACTCGCCAGTGCGATATCGCAAGCACTGAGACAGGGTGAAGATGGAAGTGCCTTCGAGGAAGAGCTCAGCGATCAGGCAGCTGGTGATGAAGCGCTGTTTGCACGCTAGCGTGTATGTGGGACCACACGTACCCAACCGCGAAGATGTCCATAGCGCCCTCTAGAGGAACGGACTGCCAGCCATCCAACTGCCAACGTGTGAGTGCGACAAAGACGATTGGCGGGCAAGCGTTACGCTCGCCTTTTCCGTTTCGGAAGTTGATTTGAAGAAACGTTCTGGGGCAATGTAGCAGCTTCGACGACCACTGCAGTCGAAATAGTAGGAGAAGTCAGCAGGATTGTCCTACGCAGGCGAGGGAAGTGGAGGGTGAGAAGCGCGCGGCGGGTGTAGCGCCGGTTACCTCGGGCAGCATGGTGGGTTTAAAGCCGCCAAAATCACACAAATAAATCCAATTCCAGCTAGTGCAGAGTACGTTCTCAGCCTTGATGTCTCCATGGTAGATCTGGTGTGCAAGACAGTGAGACGCGGCAGGCAAGCACACTTTCACACAGAAGTACCCCGAGTGTATGCGCTTCCTCCAGGCCATGCAGTAGCTGGTAGGAGATCCAGCGCTTTTCAGACGTGGAAAGGAAGGGTCTTGTGCTGATCCGATCGTACAGGTTGAATGCTATATACTGCCGCTGAATGTATCCAGCACGGGGTGTTTCCAGCAAGCAGAGCGGCTGAAGCACGTTGGGGATGGCCAGCAGGCGGTCCATGTCTGCACGGAACTTTTGGACGGCAGCACCAAGTGAGGCATTGTACTCGTACTTGACATAGATCTTCACGACGACAGGCGTGGACGTCTTTTGGGGATCGGTGGGCTTTGTGACACGCCCGCGAATGGTGCGCAGGAATGGGCCACCGCCCAAACTGACGTGTTACGAGGTGGCGAACTGTGGAAACACACCTCTTTTCGTATTCGACGTGTTCGAGTTCGGCGGTGTAAGTGTCAATGCCGGCGGTGGCGGTGCTAGGCGCTAGCTGCGACAGGCGGTTGCCCATAGTGAGAGGTGTCGCAGTCGAGGGCAAGCCGCTTTCGCATGGCTGTTGCCGAAGTGTGTGCAGCTGCTGTGTGCGTGTGTGTGGTGGTGGCTCGACTGAAACAAGCAGGCTGTGGACAAGCGTTTAGTTTATTGCAGAAGCAAGGAATCAGTGTGCGTGGTAATGAAGCGTGTTCATGCACAGTTGCGCGGTGCTGATCCTATGCGTGCGGATGTGTGATCATGGCACTACCATGCATACCAGCAACAACAATACCAGTAGCAGCAGTAGTAGCAACACCAGTAACAACACCAGCAACAAGCAACAAATGCATTGCAGCATCACTCAGCCGTGTGTCTGCATGGCGATGTGTTGGGTTGTTTTGTTCTCACACTCTCCACTGCTGCGTGCAGTTTCCGTTTCTGAGTACAGGCGAAATGGCAGTCGCCAGCGTATGCTTCTGTAGCTCGTTCTTTGCTCATTCTGCAGGCACCTGAGATTGCCGACGCTTACGCGCGAGTAAGAAGCGGTAGGAAGCGCTGCTTGCTGCAACTTGCTTTACCGTGTAGACAGCTGTCAGATGAACTGGTATTGCCGACACCACAATGCTCCATACCCACCTCCCTTCTCCTTCCGTTCACAGGCTTCTTCTCGCCTACACCGATGACAGAACAGACGCGCTCAGCCTGCTTGCCACCGGTACAACAAATCCAAGTCTTTGCTGATGCACGTCCACGTCCAGGTCTGGGTGGCTTGGAAGAGTTCAAGTCTCATTTGTCTCCGAATCAAGCTGCGTTTGGCTACATTCGGTGTGCTCATCATACCCGAGCGTCTCTCACACTGCTTAGCATGAATGTCTCTAACGATCCGCTCTCGCAGCGCACCAAGTTTGTGCTAGTGTCGTGGTGTGGTCCTCACGTACGCGTGATGCGCAAAGCTAAGCTTTCGGTAAGCACGGGCCTCCATCACACCTCTTGTCCAACTCCGCTTCTGCAACAGGTGCATATTGCCGATGTGAAAAGGGTGCTACATGCCTACGCTGTGGAAATCGCTGCGTCCGAGCTTGATGAGCTTGATGAACCGGCACTCACCTCAAGTCTTCGAAAGGCTGGAGGCAAGCTGTGTCGAGTAGACGCGTATTGACGCCTGTCTAGGTGCGAATTACGATCGCAAGGACTTCCACTATTAATCAACATACCGCACTATGTTGACGAAAGCTATTTATAGTGTTATACACTGCAGTGACACGGACCTTTGGTTCACACATCCACCACCCCCACGCCCACTAATCAGACACCCCTGTTTCCTTATCGTACCCGCTCCCTTCTTCCTCTCCCTCCTCCTCTCCCTCCCCCTCCCCCTCCTCTGTAAACAGATCCACCGAGTTATAGCTTGGAAACACCATGTCCTCATCCAAGAAATGCCGCAACTGTTCCAACACAAATCGCTCAATCTTCCCCACATTCTTCAGAACTATGTCCGTGATGTCACACGCTGCGTCCACACACTGCATGTGCTACCTTGTTTGTGTTTGTCTCCGATCTCCGATTCGATGTGCGCATTAAGAAGCAATGATGTCTGGTTCCGCGACGCAGCATTCAAGAAACAAAAGTTGATGCGGCGGTGCATGTAGGCAACCACAAGCGTGGCTATAATGTGAATGGAATGCGCGTGGCAGGCGCAGGCGTCGGTTACCAGCAAATGTGAATCCAGTCACAGTGAGTCGCACCGGCAACGACAAAAAAGCATTACTGGGGAAATTCAATCGCAGTTCAGTTGTAATGCGTATGCACATGTTTCCCGAATACTCCAAATCCAGCTTAAATTGTACATCTGTCGGCTGAGGCACATCCTCCTCCTCCTCCTCCTCCTTCTCCTCCTCCCCTTTGGGTTCGCTGAATACATGGCGTTTGACGAACCGTGGATGTCGGTGTGTTTGCAGGTGTGTCTCCGCGTCCAGACTATCACGTGTAGTTACATCGTTATCCTCTTCGCCTGCCACACAAGTGCGTGTGCGATAGTCGCTCCATCCCGAGTGTGTGGATGGCGTGTACTTAAGCGCTGCCACGTCATGCCTTTCATACTCGTCTGTCGCCTCTTTTGCACCATCGCTTTCCGCCTGCTTAGGGCGACAGTGTTTCCGCTCAGTATGAGTATAGAATTCCGGAAAGGGGTCGGTGACATCAGTAAGCACAATGCTGGGAGGCGCGTTCCCAAAGCAGAACTCTTCCACACGTAGCTCTCCCATAAAATCCGGCTTGTCCAACGTTCTGAACCTTGCATTCAACAACTCCTGCATCATCAGCGACACCTCCCGATCCAGCTTCTCCCATTGAATACGAAGCGACATACCGCCCACAGTCACTCTTCCGTCGCTCCATGGCCTTGGTGTCGCTTGCGGCCACCGCGTTGACGGTCGCCGCCTTCTTGAGTAGCGCGTAGTTTCGACTTCGTTGAAATGATCTAACGTGCTGTTAAAGAGCAGATGTGGCGGAAATGTGGCGTACCAAGTCCTGTGCCCATTGGTCGGTAGTGCCGTATGTTGTGATGGTGGCCAAGTCTGTCACCCGTTGTCCATTCCCGCCCCCGAGCGCTGACCCTCGCTCCGCTTCCAGCTCAGTCTTGTGGCTTAAATACGCGCTTATGCTACACGACGCTGCTCTGCAGGTTGTCAACGCGTTTGGCGTGTGCGCCGGTATCCTATGTGTGTCCGCGTACTACCGCTATACTCGAGAACGCGTGCTAGTTCCCGTGGCTTGTGCATGCATCTGCTCGCACTAACATTGCGCAGGGAAATGTCGAAGTGTGGCTTATCCTGGGCGGCGCATTCGTTTTTCCTGTTCTTCTTGTGAGTAAGTTGACGACGCATCGCGTCGCACTCGAGTTTCTTGGCTCCATCTGCTCCTTTTCCGCCATCGGCGTGTTCTGCGTGCCGCTGTTTAATATGGTAGCTGCTCACTTCCACTATGCAAAACGCGCTAATGTCCTGTCGTCCCTCTTCCGCCTGCCAAGGTTGAAGTATTCCATAGTCGAGACACAAGCGGACTCTCCCTCACGTACGCGGTGACCTCTCTTGCCAGTTGCGTGCTCTGGGCGTTCCATGGTCTGCAGACCAACGATTCGTTCCTTTATTACCCAAACGTCGTCGGTGCCGTCCTGGGCTTTGCACAGGCTTCCCTTATTGTTGGTGTTGGACGACAATGGCGACGGCGTCTGCCTGTCTCTCAGTACGAATACGCGTCTAGTGATGAGCTCGAGGAGGGTGCTAAAATCCCTATGCGGATACGCATTCGTTTGGAGCGCGATTAGTCTAATTGTATGGCGTGGAAGAAAGGCGTCGTTATTACCACACACCAGACAGCAATGATCCCACACCCCACTCGATCGCACCGGCCTCCTTTTCCTGCCAGAAGGGTGAAGCTGCAATGAGCAGTGTACGCTACAATTCGAAACTGTTTTGCCTGCCACACACATAGTTTATTCATACTAAAAATGTTAAAAAGGACCAAAGGTGCGCTGAGATAGAACGGTTAAGAGTGGAGCATCACACACAACGACCAGCTACCGCCACGCCTAGCTCACACTCGTTGCCAGCGAGCACGACTTTCTTCTGCCAATCCACCAGAAACATCTCATCGTCACCCTCTTCTTTCGCTCACTCCTTTCATTTGTTCCATTTTGCCCCTTTCTCCCGGTGCTATGGTGTGTGTGTGTGTGTAGGCAACACTGCTCCGCAAATACAAGCACTCACTACGTGGAATACAATGTACATTGATGCTGGGAACGCGTGAAGATGTGGCACAGATGCAGCTCCGTGCTCGTTGGCAGCACATGCAAACATGTCAAGGAGGAAAGAAGATCAGTACTGCAGTCGCTTTTCCCTTGTCTGTCATACTAGCGGCGCATGTGTTTGTGTCCCGACCGTCCACTCATCTGCCTATATTACCCTTTGCAATCGTATCATCAAACGTACGAATGTGCGCAGAGGTCGACGGCGTTTTGCAGAATCACTATAGTTCGTACACTGGTCCTCGGTATCGTCCTCTTCAGCATCATCCACAATCACTACTGGTCTGCTGTTGGGGTTTGACCTTACCGGTCTCGCACATTTACACGCTCATTCGTTCGCCCGCATCCCTCCCCCTACTGCCCGTCTTTATACGGAGCTCTGGCGTCGCAATGGTGGCGACATAAACCGATTCGATTGGACCAGTCGACCATTAATAATGCGTCGCGTAGGGCCTGTGCCGCTACCGCCACCGTCAGACCCACCCACTCTCCCATGCTCGTCGTCGTCGTCCTCGTCGGTGCGTGGCTTCAGCAGCTCAAAGCTGCACATGAGTTTCGCGCTCACACCCATGACAGCGCCGTAGTTGTCAAACTCACCACAATAGTTGGGAGCAGAAAAGATGGTAACAAGCTTGCGGTCTTCGCCGAAGAACTCGTAGCCGTCTTCGACAACCATGTGTGCGCGACACACTAGATCAAGATCATGACGCTGCAGGAACTCAGACACGATCTTCTTGCCGAAACAATAGGATACGCCACGCTCATTGTCTTCCCACTCAAATGCCATGTCGGACGGATCCGACCATAGAAGATCGTTTAACAGGCCGTAATCGGGGATTTGGATGGGCCGTGGGAGTCTGCGGATGTCGTCCATGGAATTGAGCGAGGGGGAAAGGCCGCCGTGCACACAGAAAATCTTTCCAGCGACAATGGCGGCAATGGGCAAGGTGTCGAACACGGAAATAAACGTTTTCCACACCTTCACACTACTTCGTCGTTTGCACTCGTCGTAGAAGCCGTAGACTGTAGAGGAGGAGGAGGAGGAGGAGGAAGATGAGTGTGACAGGTAGGCAAGCAGGCAGGCAGGCAGAACACAACACAACACATACCACGGGTGACGTTTGCGCATTCATGATTTCCACGAAGAAGGAAGAAGTTCTCTGGAAACTTTAGTTTGTAGCACAGCAGCAGTAGGATAGTCTCCAAGCTCTGTTTTCCCCGGTCCACGTAGTCACCAAGGAAGAGGTAGTTTTCGTGCGGCGGGTAACCGCACATTTCGAAAAGCCGAAGTAGGTCGTGATACTGGCCATGGATGTCACCAACAATCTTGACCGGAGCGGTAAGCTCGACCAACGATGGCTGGGCAAGGAAGAGCTCACGCGCGACCAGACACAAAGCGGTCATTTCTGCGGTCTTGAGTGGAGGAGATTTGGACTGACGTTGGCTGTAGCCTGCTTCTAGTAGGCGCTGGATCATGTGGTCGAGGTCGAAGCCGTACTGCGGAGTAACAACGACAGGTGACGGCGAAGTGTGTAGCGGCAGTGGGGTGTCCAGGTCTTTGAGGTCGGGTGTGGCAAGGCAGGTCAGTGTTGGATTGGTTGGTGAGGTGTCTTGCTGTTGTGTCAAACTAAGTCGCGAGGTTGATGCTATGCTGTTGGCAGCAGGGGTCGAACGTGCTGAGGAGGCAGCGAATGGGTGAGGCCGAATCAGGATGGGCTCAACGGGCACGGCAGTGGGACCATGGGCAGCAATAACAGCATCAGGAATAGAAGAAGAAGCAGCGGAATTGTTTGGGGCGTGCGAGGTGGCGGTGGTGGAGATGCGGTTGAAGGCCAACGGATCTGCTAAGGATGCTCGCTTGCTATTGCTGATAGCGTTTCCCATGGTGGTGGAGGCAGCGGAGGCGATGAAGGCGGTGAAGGCGAAATTGAATATTCCAGCTGTCTACAACAATCGTACGTGGGTGTGGCGCATGTGCGGGTGGCCGAATGCACGAGCTAGGAGGGAATCCTGGCGGTACGCAGCGGTTGGACGAGAAAATCACGACGAGAAGGGTAGAAGGTGGGTGGACACGCGGGTAGCCGCTCGCCGTTTACCACTGACCACTGACTCCGATCACCGGCAGGCGGTTCGCAGTGGATGCAGGGCGAAGAGAGGGCGGATGAAGAAACGAAGTGAAGCACGTATTCCTGTAGCGGTGGTGATGGTGGCAGTGGCAGTAACTATTGAGAAGGAAGTAGTGGTGGCGACAATAGAAGCTATGCATACACAATGGCTGTTCAGCAAATGCATCAGCAACGCGTGACACTGTATCACTCAGACAGATGCTGGTGTACTTCTGCTGAGGACAGAAGAGAGAGAGAGAGAGAGTCGTTGCTGCATTGATGCATCGATGCATTGATGCACTGATACAATGGGCATGCTCACTCTCATGCACCAATAGTGGTTCTGTTCGATGTTTTACCTCGCCAACATCTATCAGTAACGCGAAGTGGAAGTCCACATGCTTGCAGCGTCGGTTCTGTGAGCCGGTGATTTGAGTAAGCGAGGTGGCGTGCTTTGCTATTCGCAGAGCCTTTCGCTAGCGATGATATGCGTGAAGCATAGCGCTATGTGCATGCACCCTTCGACACACGACCCACCATTTGATCGGCGCCATGATTCATAACGGGTGTGTGGAGCATACCATAGTCCCACATGCAGGAGAGCATTGCGTCTGGCAAACACCGCCGAGTGGGATTCAAAGATAATGTATATTCAGTGACGCACATAACGACTAGGAACGAACAGTATGGAGCCAGTGCTATAAGTAGTGCTCTTGAGAACAGATCTAGCACTAGGAGCATCCGAACACGCGTGAAGAGAGCATCAAAGCACACAGTGTTCGCTGGTGGCTTTCGTGTTGAGGATCAGTGCCACGATCAGTCCGTACAGTCCAAGCACTTCGGCAAAAATCAGAATCAGCACCATGGTGACAAAGAGCCGTGGTTGTCGGCCGTAGCCACGCACACACTATTCCCTCCGCCCACACGTCAATAAGGGAAACGAGCAAGACAGGCGCGCGTGTCAATTACAGCATCTCCGACAATTCCGATCGTGTACCCAGCCGCAAGGCCCGTGAAGCCAGTAGCCAGTCCTGCCGCCATATGCACGAGTCCACTATCACACACACACACACACACGTGTCAACGAGTATGTGACTAGAGAAAAGACATACGCGAAAAGGGAATATGGTACGTTCGGGTTCACTGGAGGAAGTCGCGGACTGGGTTAGCTTTGCGGCATGTCACAAGTGACCACACGCGTACTTGAACCGGAAATAAGCACGGAGGTGACAAGACCGTACACAGCGATAATACCAGCCATCACCACCGGAATCAACGACTACACACCGCCGTAAGCCACTGCGTTTGCATTCACCAGGCAGAGCCCACCTTCATAATAAGCTCAGGTCGAAACGTGCCCATGCCGGCAATCCCAATGCCCGCTTTGGCGGTACCGTAAGCAGCACCCATCGCTGCAGTGGAGAGTGAGCCGTGAGACCAGACGGATGTGCTGCAACTTACAGCTAAGCACCATCGCACTGCAAATGCCAGCGAATCCGAAAAATGGGGCAAACGCCGGACACGCATCGTTGGTGGCCATGTGGGCGAACGGTGGCGGTGGTGTAGGCTGAGGTGTGTGTGACTGCTGCAAAGGGCAACGACGCAGTCGATGGAATTGCCGGTGGTGCAATATCGCCGGAACGAGTATATCGAAACAGTAATTATTTATCGTTGGATGTGTCGTGTAAGCGGGGCTGTGTCTTACCGTGGCAGGACACCGGAAACAAGGTGAGCAGGAACTGCACCATCACCGGTTCCCAGAACATCATTCTTGGCGGGAAGGCAGGTGCAAGCGTGGAGCTGTCCACACCCACCTGCTTACCGGCCCGCGCGTAGTCTATTATACAGTCGCAATGTATTATTCGTGGTGATCTGCGCCGTATCGGTGGCGGTCACTCCGTCGTAGTCGCCATCGGTCGTTATTGCGTGCTAAGCCGTGCTGCCGTCATCCGTCCGCCCTACAAAACCTATAAGGGGTGTGTTGTGCGTGTGTGTGCGTGTGTGTGTGTGCGTGTGTGAAGTCATCGTGACACACTGCAACAGCATATTCAGCTACTATCCAATGAAGATTGGCGACCATGTATATGTGGGAGAGGCCAGTGTGGTGGAAGCTGCGGCCATCGGCTCCCACGTCCATATCGGCAAGAACTGTGTGATTGTTGTGATTCAGCACGTGTGTGAGATGCTTACCCATGCGGATAGGGTCGATTTGCTGTGCTCAAGGACTGCTGCCGAATCGAGGATAATACCGTGATTGCGCCGAATACGGTTGTCGCTTCGTTCTCCATCTACGCCGGCTCTCCAGGTTTGCCTTGTCTCCTAAGGGCCCGTCTGCTGATACGCTTGGTTTCCGCACCCTCCAAGGAAAGTGTGTGGCCGAACTGTCTGAGGGTGTTCAGGAAATCATGGAGCACCAAACAAAGGACATTTACTCGCGCTTTATTGCTGCTGAGTAGGAGAGTACAGGCGTCACACGCCTACGCGCGTACCTCTGCATCGTTGTGCAGCGTGTGTCGCATGCTTAGCCACCATCGAACCACCACTGGCTTTTGTATTGCTCCGATTTTCTGCAAAATATAGTGGCGCAACAATGTGAGCACGATTGCACGGTTTCCCAACGGCTGTGCATCCAGCTGTCGAGTCATATCTGCTATCATGGACGGTACTAAGTGCGAAGGTAGCATTGCGAGCACCTCACACACAGTCAGCCAAAGATGACCGTTCGACATGGTCAACACCGCTGCCGTTGGGTCATCGTCACACTCTGCGCCAGCAAGCGCTGGTTGTGTCCGTGACGCTGATAGGCATTGTATCAGCTTCGTCACGATGTCCCACGCAACTGCAGCATCCTTCTCGCATAGACACGCAACGGCGATAGCATAGGCCTGCGCCAATTGTCGTGCATCAATCACATCTGGACACGCTGACAATAAAAAATCCGTGTACCATGGAGCCTTGTCAAGCGCGCTGGGATGCCCGACACGGAACAAACTGAGCAGCGCCGAATTCGACGACTCGAACGTATCTCGCCACTCCTTTCGTTTCAAGTATCTGCGAGTAGCGGATGAGAAAGAGACATACAAGGAGAATGGCATACGGATAGACTATGGGAAGCACTGTAGTGTTCACCGATTCGTAAGAAAGCATTGCCATCAACTGCTCACACAGATCCAGAAAGAAAACGACGCGTGCACGTTGTACTGCGTTCGACGCTACCGACTGGCTCTTTAGTGGCGACACTGAAGTCATTGCAGCAGCATTGGTGTCAGCATCGACATCTGGTGTTAGGAGTAGCACAATCGGATCCAACGGTGGGCTAAGCCGTTTCACGATGAGCCGCATGATTTCCTGGTACATAGTGAAGCCGGAACCGTTGCCAAACCGCTGGTTCACAAAATGGATGTGCGAGTAGGCCTGCAGGATGCTGATGTCACAAGCACGCTGAGCAGACTGTGACGTTTCCGTTCGCTCAGCGATTGCCCCGAAAGTCACAGACACGGCAAATAGAACGGTCTTGAGGTAGCGCCAGAGTTTGTCTAAACAGCAGTTACGGATGGTGCAGAGGTGGGGGGAGGAGGGGTAGTGGTACCGTGTTGCACACCAAAATGGGCATTTTCAGCGTATGCCGCACAGAGCGACGTGCAGAAATCAGAAAGACTACAGTCGTTCTTTGGAGTGTGACACACGAGTGAGTTACCGTTGGCAAGCACGTGTCACGACGGCGTCTTCCGCATGGGTGCACAGCGAGGCCACAGCACGCGATAACGGTCCCAATTGTGCAAACAACTGCGAATCAAGCTTGTCGTTGAGCTCTGACAGAGAAATGGTCAGAGGCGTCGGAATGCTGAGCAGTTCGTGAAAACCTTTCTCAGAAAGCTCAGGGTTGTGTGTGAGAAACGCAAATGCCAATGCACTATTGCTCCCCGTCAGAAAGTCCATCAATGCTGCTAGGATAATCTACATGAATGTGATGACACTGGCGTAGGATCAACAACAGCAGTAGCACGTCTACCTCAATGGCGCTGTCAGACGACGCACAGATTGATAGCGAAAGCACTTGCGCACATGCGAGTGCCATCACATCTAGCTGTCAGGCGTGCAAGAGAAACGACACTGCCTACGCGAGAGTCCCTGCGCGACAATGCACTCTGAAGCTGTTTCCATAAAGAGACGTGTCACTGCGAGCTCGCCGTTGTCACACTGTTGTTTTCGTGAAGCATTCCTAGGAATTTAGCATTGCGAGTATGCTGTGGTTATTACAGGATGCCCGCGTATGCCAACAGGGCCGCTAATATGCGTCAGATCGATTTTAAGCATGCACGCGTACACTGGTGCTTCTCTGTCATTCCTTGTGCAATGCAGTGTAGCAGCATCGTTTGCATGGTGTCCTTTGCATGCCAGCGATTCCAGAATCTCCAAATGGGTTTGGTCTCATGCCGGCGCCGTTGTTGTTCACTCACGTACTGAAACATTTGGATCACTCTGACAGCATCGGACACAGACGTATCACGATCCAGCACAGGAAACAGCGCATCCACTACTTTCTGCATTGTATTGCAGTGCTGAGCGGTGGACAGCAGTGTGGCGATGTTTGCATGCAGTATGCTATGTGTTGACGGCATGTATGCTGTAGAAGACTGTAGAAAACGGCAGACCCCGTCAGCTGCTATTTCCTCAGCCGGTTCTCCTTGTCCTGCATCGTCATAACCCACGTGTTTGATGGGCTGAGTGTACCGAAAGCGAACGAGAGTGCGGTGAAGCATTGCTGTGCCAGCACTTCACAGTCGTCCCGAAGAGAAACACGCACCAGCTCGGTCAGCAGTTTCGCGTGATTGCGCGTATCGGGTTTCTGGCTGGTGTCCTCACCTAGAAGGGAAATAACGCGTGGCAAGGTGGACGACATACCTAACCGCCGAAAATAACAGCTGAATACGTGGACCATGTGTGTCAATAGACGTGCGTGGATGCCGATGTGGCTGCACGCGAGTGCTGTTGCAGCGGTGGAGTGCAGGGCTGCGAGCAGTTCCATGCTGAACCAAGCAAGCGGAAGGCGTGTAGCGTAAGCGGCCAGCACCGATATGCAACTGGAGATCTGCAACCGTTGAGCTCCGTGCTGACTGTACCAGCACCAACCTCGGCAGCAGGGAATGCATTTGCGTTTACAACGACATGATACGCATGAGCCAGGCGCTGTGCGGCCAGCGCTTCTTCAGTCGACATCGTCGCTTCCCACAAGCCGAAGCAGGAGTGGCGCGACACCAGCGGCACCAGCGACCACCGCCAGCCCACGCATGCTTCAATGGCGATGATGCTTTGATTAGTCTTGCTGTATTTTGTGATGAACCACGTCAAACCTGAGCCACATCATTACTCGAAAACAATGCACGTGTGGATAAGAACATGGCTGGTGCGTGTTGTCGCTGAAGGAGATTGGCAAAGCCACGTCTATGTCAGACGTATGCGAACGATGCTGCCGCTACTTCCACTGCCGTGTACTTCTTCATCATTCGGCAGGAGCGCACACACACACACATACATACCACTTTCGTCCATCGCGAGTGGCTATTTGCGGTGATGTGTCGTGAACAAGAACGAGATCCACGTAAACACCTTGTATTATCGCACCTCACCGCACACTTTTCCTAACCGTGCTCGTGTCTTCGCCCTTTTGCTGCTGATTGAGCATCGCCTGCTGCTTCGTGTATGCTTCGCGGCGTTTCTCGTCCAGCGCTTCCTGGTGTTTTGGGTTCGTTTCTACTCGTTGATCAGCACACGCTTGTCCCCGCACACTACCTCCACGCCACGAAGTTTGTATCAACGGATACAGCCAATACGCAATCGCGCACAGGCACAGAACGGAGGGGCCGTAGCTGGACAGGAACTCTTGCGCCGTTTGCAACATGAAAGTGCGCTCAGCCAAATTCCCAAGAGAAGAAGAGAGAAGACGCTGGGACACGCATTCGCCGTCAATGCGACAACAAACACTTTGCGAAGCAGCTTCGCTTCGGCACGCGCCTCCTCCATTGTCTGCCCTTGTCTGCGGCTTAAACTGTGGAATGAAATAGGATGCGTTTGTCATGCCTCGCTTGCTGCTGCACATAGGCACAGCGCGTGTTGTGAAGCACGATTGCCACCACGATTGCTGCCATGGTTGTTACCACCACCACCACCACCATCCAACATGCTACGCTGTAAAACACATGCACACTTCTCCGCAACATCCTTGCTTGGCTGTTTGCCACTCCATGCGCAGCTTCCGCCGGTGCGCAACTTGCTTGTGTGACCTCTGCAACACTCTCCACCACGCACACGCACGCGCACGCGCACACCCTCGCTCTCATGGATCGCCGTGCTTCCTTTGGCCTGTATTCCGACACGTCTGCTGACGAACAGGATCCAGACAGGCCTCAGAATCCTGTGAACGACCACGAAGTCGCTGACCAGGTAGCTGCAGCTGCTCGTGCATAGACCTATCACGAAAGTACCAGGCTGTGGCTCCCATTCCGCCCCAGTTACCCCCTGACGACCTCACCCGTCCTGTTCAATACACGCAGTTCGCCGCGAACGATCCTGAATCCATACTGCGCTTTGTTTTGCGGTACGTCTGCCCTCGGCCCCTTCATCCCAGTCCCTTATTTACAACTCCATCGCTGACACTTGCAGACCTGTGGCGCTAGGAGAAAAGCTACAGTGTCGCATCCATCGCGTGGCGTCTAAGCGCTTCCATGTCATGTACCAAATATACATGGAATCCACGGTCACCGGGACCCCTGTTTTTCTCATGGAAGCAGTCAAGCAGAAGCGTACTGGTGGGTCTGAATATGTGATACGCTGGCAGAACGACGATCAACAGGTCACGCTTGGCAAAGTGAGGTAGCACTCTCTGCTGCTGGAGAGTTGAGATGAGCGAGGTGTGCTATCGTGCCGTAGATCGAATTTCATGGGCACAATGTTTTCCATCATGCACGAACACGAAGCAAAAACATCTCGGCGGTTTGGATTCAAAGAGTTTGCTGGTCGCTACGAAGAGCTTGGCATGGTGCTTTATGTAAGCAAGGCTGCGCGCTTGTATGGGCGGACTCATGCCGCGCGTGGAAATATCCTAGGAACCCAACATTCTTGGATTCAAGGGCCCACGCCGGATGAAAGTGGTGCTGCCACGCATGGACATAGAGCATACGCGTATGGCCATTTTCCCCAGTTCGGTACGTCTATCTGCTCTGCGCCTCCCGAACAGATGCTGATCCCTTTTCAACAGAAGGAGGACACAATCATGGCTCGGTACCGCGCCAACGAGGAAACACTACTCTCGCTATACAACAAGACGCCCCAATGGAATGAAGAGACACAGTCGTATGTTCTTAACTTTGGCGGACGTGTGACACTGGCATCCGTCAAGAACTTTCAGGTGATCCACGAGCACGACTGTAAGAAACTGCGGGAAAAGCCAGAGGTGTCGTGTTGTTCATTGTCGCCTGTGTAGTGGATTACATTGTGATGCAATTTGGACGCACATCCGACACCACTTTCACCATGGATGTCCAGTACCCTGTGTGTCCGCTGCTTGGATTTGGGATTGCATTGACCAGCTTCGATGCGAAGCTGGCGTGCGAGTGATCGTGCCGCTTTTTTGTTCTCTTCTTCTTGGCTAGAGATGGCACACCAAACGCTGACTGCCATGCGGATTCGCGCGTTGACTTTATTTCCGTATCACCGTGTCTACCGCTCATCGCGTCCAGCAATAGAACACAGGCTGCACACACGTTTTGGCCCATACTCGTGCCTCAAGCGCGCTCTTGACTTGTACTCCTTGTTAGTATCCACGCTGCCGTAGCACGCTGATAGCACGCATCCTATAATACATCAAGTCGGTTGCATTTGCTGTCTTTTGTATTCGACTTCACGCACAGTCACTCTCGCTACGCCACGCGTATCCGAGCAACATGGTCTCTGGCGGAAAAGTGTGACGAACCACTGTCAGAAACACCAGATTAGAATCCGCATTGACGGCAAGTGCAAGTTGGTCAAAACAACGCAGAGCACTTGTTTTCACGACGCAGTGAAAGGGTAATGAGCAGCCGCTTTCTTAATGCGAATACGATGTGGCAATACAACATCCGACTCGCACACCTACGCGTGTATTGCAGCGCAAGACTAAAAAAAGTCCTCCTGACGAAGACCACGTGAAGAGAGATGGTGATATGTTTAGTTTGCGAAACACGCATCAGATTCGCACTCCTATGTGCATGTACAAAGCCCTCATTCCTAAAGCCTTCAGTGAGAATGTGCGACGAGCATTCTTCAAGCGTATGCTTGTCTTTTCGGTCTATCCTCTTCGGGCTTCGTAAATGCTGCAGAACACTGTGCCATCGTTTTGCTTGCTCGGCTGATCGGATCGGTCAAGTAGAAGTCCTGAACCGGCAGCACAAATTTTCGGGCTGCTGGATTAGGCGGTTGCGTCGATGCTGTTGTTGTTGTCGTCGTCGCCGTTGTCGCTGTCGCTTCAGTCGCCGCTCGAGTCTGGCTGAATGTTCTCAACACCAGTTCGCCAAACTCACTGTGTGTTACACGCCCGGTTGGGACCAGTGTGGGGCTGACTTCCTCCATGCGCTGATGCAACTCACGAACATTCTCGTATGGAAGCGCGTGTTCAGCCACTTCGGACAATGCTCGTATAATTTTCCAGTCCTCACGCGCGGCGCCTGGAGCTGAAACAGCTGCTCGTGTCAACTGAGAGCGGCCCTCGGTGTTGACATAGGTGGCGGACTTCTCTGTGTAGGCGCATCCGGGCAAAATCACATCCGCGTGATGTGCACCCAGGTCGCCATGATGGCCCTGGTAAACGACGAATGTGTCGTTTGAAATGATGCGTGTAGCGTCAAACTCGTCTGCATTGAGCAGATATAGAAATTGCGGGGTGGCTTGTGACGACGATGACGGTGCCGCTGACGTTGCCGAGTAGCCGATGTCGAGAGCGGCAGTGATGCCGGCAGTCCGTTGCAGCATGTTGTACCCGTTCCATCCTGGCTGGCAAAACGCAGCTCGGTGCTTTTCCACCAGCGCTGCGATTTTGGCGAGCGTAGCCGCGCCATCGTTGGAAGCTGATGCCAGCATGCCTCCGACAATAACCATCGGCTTCTTTGCATCCGCCAGTTTCCGAGCAAACGGATGGTTTCCCGATAGTATGGTGTCCAGCGCGGATGCGTCCTCGCCAAGATGGTCGTAGGAGTACGCTGTGTCGACGGCTGGACCAACAAGCCCCACTTCTATTCCACGCTGCACCCATGCTTTGCGGATGCGCGCGTTAAACACAGCCGCTTCATGACGTGGATTGGTGCCAACCAGTAGGATAAGATCTGCTTCCTCGGCACCCACAAACTGCGAATTGAGCGTGTAGGCTGCACGTAGTCCCGTGTCAAGCGCCGTTTCGTAGATGTTCTCAACAACAAGGTTTTCAGAACCCAGTTTGTTCCACAGGTCCTTGAGCGCCACCATACTTTCAGCATCAGCGAGCCCGCCTGCCACGGCAAGCATCTCTGCCGGCGCTACGCTGCACATTTTTTTCGCAATCCGCTCGAGCGCGTCAGCCCATGTTGCGGTTACAAACTTGCCGTTCTCTCGTATAAGCGGCGTGGCCAGTCGCTGTCGTTTCAGTCCATCGTAGGCGAACCGCGTCTTGTCGTGAATCCACTCCTCATTGATCTCCTCGTGAAGCCGAGGTAGCACGCGCATGACTTCGAGTCCACGAGAGTCCACACGCACAGCACAGCCCATGCCGTCCATGACGTCGATCGTTTCGGTTTTCTTCAGCTCCCAAGGCCGGGCGGTAAAGGAGTAGGGTGAGGAGGTGAGCGCGCCGACCGGACACAAATCAATCACATTCCCGCTCATTTCAGAGTTCAGGGTTTTCTCGATGTATGTGCCGATCTGCATATCATTGCCACGCCCACTGGTACCAAGCTCGTCCACACCAGCCACTTCGTTGGCAAAACGCACACAGCGAGTACAGTGAATGCACCGGTTCATTTCCGTCTTGATTAAAGGACCAAAGTTTTTGTTCTCCACCGCACGTTTTCCGACAAACTCGGCAAAGCGGCCTTTATCGCTTCCGTAGCGCACCGACTGGTCCTGCAGATCACATTCTCCACCCTGGTCACACACGGGACAGTCGAGGGGATGGTTGGCGAGCAGGAACTCCATCACACCCTCTCTGGCCTTTTTTACAAGCGCAGTATCAGTGTGGATCCGCATGCCTGGCATAGCTGGCATAGCACAGCTTGCCACGGGCTTGGGCGACTTTTCGAGCTCCACTAAACACATGCGGCAATTGCCAGCCACAGCCAGACGATCGTGATAGCAAAAGCGTGGAATTGCGATGCCAGCACTTTCACATGCCTGGATAAGAGCAACACCCTGCTGCGTCTTGACAGGCTTGTTGTTGATGAAGATTTCGATGTCGGCGCGTCGTGCGGCGGTGGAAGTGAGCGCGCGGCCTACAGGGTGGCAAGGTTAGTGTCGGAAGGAGGGCGTGGAGGCGTTGGAAGACGAGTACGGAAGGCATTGGAAGCGACGCGAACACTGAGGCGGGTGGGAGGAGCGGCTAGTGTTCGCAGCATAGCGCGTGGATGAAGCGAACGGCCAGCCAGCAGACAGCGAGCAGCAGTCGACAGGCAACCAGAACGCAATTGTTTCGTGCCCATTTTGTAATCAAGCGATCGCCGATGACAAGCACATTGCGACTGGCTGGTGATAGCAAACTGCTGGAGCAAGCAATGCTATGCTTGCGCAGATCAGCTTCTTCTTTGCTGTCTGCTGCAGCATGGTGCCACACAATGTATGCACGTGTGCGAAATGGCAAGACAATGGATGCAAGATGGTAGTGGCAGTGGCAGTAGCAGTGGCTATGTATTCTGTGCTGCTGCAACTACGACTGACGCGTACAACGACAAACAAACGACTATGGAAACAGAAGTATTTACATGCAACCGACGGACCAGCCATGCTTTGCACACACACACTCATATATACACATGTTCTCCTATAGACATCGCAGAATGGCAATACGGGTTGATGCGTCACTGGTGAATCACTCCTTCCGAGCCGTGGCTGCATTCCCTTTCTGCTTCTCCGCTTCCTTCTTCCAGAATTTCTCTTTATCGGCCTTCCTTTCGGCCGCTGTCTTTGTCATATCCTGATCCCACCTAAATCCGCCGGCTGGAATCCCCGCGAATCCACCGGCCACAATCTTCTCAAGGATATCGTTTGTACGAGCAGCAGTAGAACTACTACCACCGCTGTTCCTTTCATTCAGCTCGTCAATAGCCAAAATCAGCGCTTCTTTTGCAGTTGCCCAGCTCATCGACGATTCTTCTTCATATGTATACGCAGACATCTTCAAAGGCTCTGTGGTTAGGTTCAGCGAGCTTACAACACAGAATGCCAGCATCTGCACCATAGCGCTGTATGTCACACTGAATCCGAAATCGCCTGCTCCCCAGTTTCCGGTGTGGATGTGGGTGATGCCATATTTCGCCGCACCTCTGAAGGCAATGTACGCTGTTCTGTACATGAACGTGATGTCATCGATCGTGATCTTGTCTTCTGAGACTCTACGTTTGTCAAGCACCAGCCCAGTCATAGCCAGAATGTTGACCGTTCTTGCTAATTTGGGAGTGGCAGTAGTGGTGGTAGTGGTGGTGGTAGTAATAATAGCAGGATCGCCCGATGAAGCAGACTGAGATACAGGGTCAAACGCAACATCAGGTACAGTCTCAGGGTCAGGTGCAGGCACAGGTTTGGGCTTTGGCTTTGGCTTCTCAGTCTTCCGACCGATGACACTCTTGGCAAATTTCGATAGCGAGTACCCAACTCCCCATCCACGCTTCTTGTCATCATTGTCGTCGTCGTCGTCGTCGTCGTCATTTCCATGGGCAAACATTGATGCAGCTGCCATAAAGGCGGATGAAGGCAGCGGATCCTTCGGTACCTTCATATTCTGCTCGGTCAGCTCCTTCCCATTCAATAACAGTATATTGTTATTGATGGTATTTGTGTCTGCATGTTTGAGGTTGTGATAGCCATAGAGAACGTCGGTGTTTATGTTGAGCAGCATGTCAGCGCCAAATATCAGATAGGGCGACGGTTTCGGATTTTCTACTATGTTCTGATGTCCAGCAGGTGTACGAGGTGAACTTATAATGCCCGTAGCTGTTTTTGGCATGCGTCCGTGATCGACTCTTGACAAGTACTCTCGCACTGATCCAAGCAGAGGCATTTCCATCACCTGGATCTCATCCTGAACAAACCCTTCGTCATGGTAGTGCCCGAATAAATTGGCGTTGGCGAAGCTCACTAGCGCATGCTTAGAAGCCTGTTCTTCTGGGAGCGCTATGGGCTGGCTGGCGGTGAGTACTTCGACATCGTCGGTGATCGTCTGTTTAAACAGCTGAAAAGTAAACGTTTTGTTGATGTCTTCAGTATCCGCAATCCGCACAATCTTCACCTCGTGGTCAACCAGGTTGTACTTGGCACCTCTCGATTGTTCGTGCGGAGCATTTGAAAAGCTAACCTTTCCGTACGTGAACGGCAGGCGTGACTGGATGTGACTCCACATGTACTGCTTTTTCGGAGCTATAAACTTGGGCGTATACTTTTGATAGAGGTTGAAGGAGGATTTGACGGTGGTGACGGTATTCCCATTATCGTCGGTTGTGGTGGTCGCCTCAGCGTTGGCTTGAGCAGCGCCGCTGCTGGTAGTGGTGGTTGCTGTGAACATAGGATTGGCACTGGCAGGCGGCAGCTGGGCCAGCAGCAGCAACAGGATCGGCACGGTCAACGAAGCAAAATGCATGGGCAAGCGGTGGAAGCAGGCAAAGGAGGACAAGAAGGTGGAGACGGCGGTGGCGGCGACGGGTGCCGCTATTTAAACTGACTTCAGTGTCCACACACAGCCAAACGCGGACCTAACTGCAGCAACTGTCATTGACGCAGCGCAACTGGCATGACTGCTGTGTCGCATCCGCCGCTTCTCCGCAGCGAGTGCGTCGCGATTGAAATGGGCTGGAAGCAGGCACCGGAAGAGGAGCGTCTTGGCTGGCGTGGTCATTCGTGAACCGACTGAACATACTCAGGCCCCTCTTCTTTCCCTTCTGTCAGAAAGGACGACACGGTGGAGGGAGAGGACGGGAATGCAGCGCATACTCATACCCCATAACAAGGCTCTTCTCCACTGTTCGCATGAGCAGATCACACGCGTTGATGCGTTCTTGTTGATGGAATATGATCCAAAGGCGACCCACAAATACTACTGATGTCGTTTTATAACACCAAACGACCTAGCGTCTACTACAGAGCCGATTGGGTCCTGGGGCCACTCAGGCAGCCAGCAGAGAGTGAAGCAATTCACGCAGCGTATCGCCATCTTCGGCAAACTTGCGGATGCCTTCGGCCAGCTTCTCAGTGGCCATCGCATCCTGGTTCAGCGCCCAGCGGAACGACTGTTCATCCACATCAAGTTTGGGCTGTTGCGAGGCAGCACGCGCTAGTGGACGTATGTTACCGAGGTCACCAGCAGCTACGCAGGTGTACCTTTTTCCGGACTCAGGTGTCGCTCCACCGCCACCCCCGTTTCTGCATCCAGCTTCTGCAGGAGTGCAGGACTGATGGTGAGAAAGTCACAGCCGGTCAGGCACTTGATCTCATCGACAGTACGGAAGCTGGCACCCATCACAATAGTTTTGTATCCGTGTTGTTTGTAGTAGTTGTATATCTGCGTCACACTAACCACACCTGGATCCTTGTGGGCGGTGAAATCGGCATCGGGCTCCTTGTGCTTCCACCAGTCGAGAATGCGACCGACAAAGGGCGAGATGAGGGTGGCGCCTGCCACTGCACACGCCGCTGCCTGGATCAACGAGAACAAGAGCGTGAGATTGCAGTGGATGTGTTCTTGCGCCTCAAGGTGGCGTGCAGCTTCAATGCCTTCCCAAGTGCTCGCTATTTTAATCAACACGCGCTCTTTGTCCACCCCCACTTCCTTGTAAAGCGCGATGAGCCGTTTTGCCTTTTCGATGGTGGCCTGCTGGTTGAACGACAGTCTGGCAGAGGCGTGAGCACGGGGCTACGGGCGCACATGTTATTACTTTGCATCCACCTCGGTGGAGACACGTCCAGGGATCATTTTCAGAATCTCCGCACCAAAGTTGACCAGCAGTTTGTCACAGGCCCATTCCACTTGGTCGTCAAGCGAGCTGGACAGACGTCAACACGGTGTTGCGGACGCGTGCCGCAGCGAGCGAAGGCGGGACCACCAGACGTGCACATACCCTCCTTTTGACTTTGCATAGTTCACGGCGTCGGTGATCAAGGGCTTGTACTGATCCTGCTTTGTGGCAGCCAGGATGAGCGAGGGGTTGGTCGTAGCGTCGGTGGGTTTGAACGCGGAGATGGCTGCACCCGTTAGAAGGCATAGACATGGGCAAGAGGCAGCGAGGATGTACAAGCGACATCGCCGGTATCAGCTACCACGGTGGTGCACTGTTTGATGTGGTGAAGAACAGACATGCGCAACAGACAATGCGCGGGAAAAGCAACACGACGCTGTTTCGGCAGAACAACCACTCGCATGGCTACGTCACCGAAGTGCCCTGCTGCTTGTTTCCACTTCATCTGCGTATGAAAGGGAGCGGCTATTGGGCGAATGCTGCGTTGCAGTGTCAGCTGTAAGACGCTATGTATGTGTGTGTGGCAGCTGGTGGATGCGCAAGACGAGACACTGCAGTCCATGCGCCGATGTGTGGATGCAGTGCTCTCTTCTTGTCATTGTTTGCAACATCCATCCGCCCAGCCAGCCGCTACTGCACACATACACACGCGCACACGCTGGCTGTGTTCGTGGCTGCACTGTGGCGGTGGCTGCGTTGCCAAGCGGCGGAGGTGCACCACAACTGCAAAAACGTATTTGGCTGGTGTTCCAGGAACTGGCAACGATTTCCTCCTCTTCTTTCTTGCAAACGCTTGTTGTCCTACTCTTTTGCTATGTTATTTCGCCATCCGCCGATGCTGCTGGTCGCTTTCATGCTGCTCCAGCTATATATGCAGACAGAATGCTATGTTGAGCCGGCTTACACTGCGCCCGCTGCGCCTGCTGCACCTGCTGCACCTACTGCGCCACCATCGGTCTGCGAGCCCAAAGCCGGCGAACCACCATCATTTGCATACTTCAGGCGTAATAAGATATGGAAAGACATATGCTGTCCAAGTGAAAAAGAGGGAGTGTATCTGCAGCAGCTGATGGACCTCATATCGGAAATGATCTTCCCGACTTACACCAAGGACACCCGGAGTGGGTGGCATCCTCTGCTTGACCTCTACTATGCCCATCCGCCAGAAACCGTGAAACCGATGCTGCTCCGCCTCATCTCTCCGTCCATGCGAGAGACAATCGTGGGCCAGTCGCCCGAAGAGGCTGCTCTTAACCTTGCCAAGGAAGAAGTCAAATACTACATCAAAATGAGCTCGTCCATGATAAGCAAGAATCTGAAAGACATAAACAGTGTTGGGAGTACTCGCGATGATCGCAAAAGCGCTGTAAAAATGTTGATCAAAAGCGTCTTTGGCTATCCATGTGCCACGCTAGACTCCGCTGCTACGAGCAAGCAGCCAGGCGGCTTGGAAGTCGAGAAACCGAAGAAAACGTGGTTCTGGCATCGCATGGGAAAAAAGTCTGGAAAAGAGCAAGAGAAGGAGAAGAAATGTGTCTCAGTAGCGCGTGCGCGTCTGTTGGTACACTTATTGGACGACGAATTCTTCGCCAGTTTCAACCCTACTAATAATGGGAATCCATTCTTAGATTTTGTGAAAGCAATTAGGGAAAGGGCTGGTACTGCGCCCGATGAACGCGAGAAGAAGCTGTGGACCGTGGCCTCGGACACCGCAGATTGGGAAAAAACCCCAGATGGAAACATCAAAAATTGGGAATATTTCAAAACTGAACTCGCGAAGATATAGTCCGTTGTTGCAGCGGCTGGTCTCTGTTGTAAATAAAGCCATTCATATGGAAATGGCAATAGGACAGCGGGTGATCGAACACGGCACTTGCCTGGCGGAGCGTGGCACACGCCTCCTTCCACTCAAGCGTTCTTCGCACACTGCGTCTAACGACTAAACACCGCCTTTTGTGCCTCCGACCGCCACACAGCAAGCAATTCTCGCACTAAACGCTGCAGCCACACGCTCGCGTCAAGCCACACGCTGTCATCGGTGTGAGCAATAGATGTCGCGTACGCCTCACGCCCCATTCACGCCCCATTCACGCTCCGCAGACACCCACTCCCGACCCGCCACACATCTGCCGTTCCACCAGCATGCAGCGCGCACCCGTCCCACCAGCGAGCAGCAAGGAATGCGTCCGCGGCGGCGAAAGCATCCTTCGCGCGTGCTCTCCGATATATGGGACCGCACGCATCTCGAAAGCGGCACCGAGGACCTGGTGTCTGTCGACAGTCAGTAATAAGTGGACGGCTGTGTGTGTGTGTGTGTGTGTGTGTGATGATAGGCTAAGCGACCTTTAGGCAACTACTGTGCTGGATGAAGGCTGTGGAGCAGAGCATCATCACAAAGTCAAAGCTCGTGACAGACCTGTTGGTATGCTGTATGCTATAGCATCTTCGCTCCCTCTGCTATGCGTAGAGCGTGCTGGAAGCAAGGGAAGAAGAGTATGCCCAGCGACTGGATGCGTTAACGAGGAAGAACTTGGAACTGACAGTATGTGGCACATCCACACTCCTACGCACCTATATGCACCCATCCACTCCCTTCTCCTTCTCCTTCTCCTTCTCCCTGTTCAAACACCCCGTAGGAGTTGACTGCCACACTACGGAACTCCATGGCTGTGGAACTGCCTATAGTACTGCATGCACAGCAGGAGATCCGTAACGACACAGAGATTGCATTTCCCAATCGGCTGTCAGCGATCACTAACGCAGTGGCACAAAGCAAGCAGTCCTTGGTAACACATCACCAGCTGGTAAACATCTCCGATGCACTGCCGCATCACACCCACCATCCCCCCTCTTCTCTCTAGGTGGATGTGTACAAGGATAGATTGAGCAAGCTGCGGGTGCGTCGTGTGAGCCAGCGACAGCAACGACGCCGCATTGCTACGCTTGGTGGGTGGAGAGGGAGAGGGGGAAGGACAGGAGTGCATGGCCACACCTCTTACACTGGACACAGCGTTTTGGGTTCTGGTGGTTTGGATTTTCTGGCTGGTATATTACTTCAAGCTATACCGCTGGTCATTCCTACAACGACGACCATAACACACCCTCCACAAGAAATTTGTACACAAGCACAAGCACAAGCACAAACAGTATCACAAGCAGTGTTCAATAAAACATCCCGTTCCTTCTTTTCTACAGTGCCTCTGGTGGCTGTTCGGGAATGAGTGGGCGACGCATGGACACTCGTCGAAGAAACTTCTTCAACTTCGTGCTCTCCGCATTCCTGTCCACATCGATCTCTCCCTCGCTCTTTCTTCGTGGCTTCTCTGTAAATCCTGCGTCCTGCAGATAGCGTGGATACACCTGGCGAAAGACCATTTCAAAGGCCTGTTCTCGCGCCTCGTCAAACACATCCATCAGCACTTCGTGAGTGGCAAACGCACGATCAATCCGCTCTTTCTCTTTCTGCGTGATGTTCACCTGGAACTGAGCGTCCTCGGCGATGAACAGGTCGTATATGGATGTGAGTTCGGTAAGCAGCTCGGGAGGAAGGCGTTTGGAGTCGAAGATGTTGGAATACCTGCCCAGTGCCTCCATCATCGAGAGGAGGACGGTGGTGCGGTGGTGGAAGAGCACGTTTTCTGCACAGAACTGGCGCTGCGCAAACTGCAGGAAGACAGGGTAGTGGATGGGAGAAGCCAGCACGATGTGCAAGGCGTCGCGGTCAAACGTTGGCCGGAAGTCTGGAGCAGGTGTGGCAATTGTGTGGCGGCGCGGAGCAGGCGGCGGCGTGGCATTTTCAAGCGTGTCGGACATGGCGTGGGCAGGTGTGGACAGGCGTGGCGGAGAGGAGGTGCGTGCAAGCAGGTTTTCTACGAGCAGCTGTCATTCCTGTCACTGCAACCATGCGAATCACAGGCGATCAATGACGCCCATGACTGGGAAACAGCTGGCAAGACAGGTGTTGGCGCGTGGTTGTGCCAAAATGCGTAGTATGCCATGCTGTCTTGGTGTATTCACGCTTGTGGTTCGTCCACACCCGCGGCTCTATACACCGTCTTCACCAGATTGTCCGGTGCCTGCTCTCCGAAAGTCTGTTCCCGCCCCCCCCGTGAGGTGAGACAACAGTGACACGCATTGCATCCATGCCTTGACAACGGAGTCGGCAATGGCGCTAATGTTCAGTTCGATGTGTGCTCGCCAGCCCCACTGGTATTCATAGTATTTTATGTCGCCATCGGCACGTTGTTTTTCCTTCCGGTCGAGGTATCCTTGTCGCACTAGCTCCTCTATCGCTTTGGGGATCTCTCCTAGCTGCGGATGAGGTGAGGTATCGCTCATGCCCAGTTTCCGAATGTAGTACTGACACTGCTCTACACATCCAATCACCATTCGATCACCATCCGCCCCAGCTGTCCGTGCACACCGCCACAGAGACAACACACCTTCATTGATCATGCCGCCATTCACAGTGATCAGGGTGAGCAGCACGCGACAGAATCCATACAATGCCACGTTTTGTCGTGGCAGGTCCACCGCCTCTTGCAGCGACTTCGGCAGCTCTGTTCGTAGAATATAGCCTCTGATGATGTCTTGTCGTGTAGGTGCTTGAGGCACGCTCAGTCACCGTTTTGCACCGTAAGTAAAGGATGTACCTCGCGCTGGATGCGTATACACTTCCACCAACGACATGCCAAACAGTTGTCGTAGTTTCAGCTGTGCCGCATCGAGCACCTCTTTGAACGAACGGCTGTGTTCCTTCAACACTACCATCCACGCTTATTATCCGTGTGGTAGTGCGTGTATGCACGCTCGCCTGCCTAGTCGGGTGATTTCCTCTCGTTTCAACGGCTGCTTGGAATGTTCGTTGAACAGCGCCAGCCGCACCAAGTCCTTTGCCAGCCGTTCTCTTTCCTGCACATAGAATGGCAATGTGTTCATCCCCACTCGCGGATTACCGCATGTGGCAGCTTTCCTATGCTCGTCTGTGTTTCATCGCCTTCCAACCGTTCACCCGGTTCCACGCTCGACTGCGCGTGGTCGAGCGAAGCGTCGCGCGGCATCTGGCGCTGGCGAATGGCGGGGTTGGCAGGTGAATTGGCTCAGCCAAAACGCGTCGCGTGCGTGCGTGTGTGTGCACGCCTGTTTGCCCGCCGACGCTCACTGCTGTCTCCGTCAATGAATCTCGCGCTGCTACGTGCGCGCTGCTTCCCTGCGCCGCTTGCCAACACTCGCCAGCACCGCTTGCTCAGAACTACCCCGAGGTCATTGAGGCGACCTTCGATGACGAAGGCGACGCCGTCCACGTTGCCTGGAACAAACACGGCTCTCACCTCGCTATCGGCTACAAGTCTGGTGTCTGCCTGCTGTTCGACGATGCGTCACGGAATGTTGTGATGGTGCTGGATGGACATGTGCGTGGCGTCACGTCAATGAGGTTTGCCTGTATCCGCACCCGTTATCAGCACGCCTCAACGTGTGCAGCTGGTCCCGACACGGCCGCTATCTACTGACTGGTGCGATGGACTGGCAATGCATTGTATGGGATCTCTCCGTGGCCAAACGACGGCTTGCTGTCAGCTTCGACTCCCACATACAGTGCACGGCAATGCATCCGTTGAACGAGTGTGTGCACGCGTTAGCCCACCCACCACTGACCCACGGATGGACACAGCGACCAATTCGTGGCCTGTGCCCACTTAAGTCCACCAACAATCATACAGATGCATAGCAACGGATCCTTCGATCGTACACGGCTGTCAATGGGTGACCAGTAAGCGTGGCATGACCGGAGAAACGAGCGCCATACTGATGCGTCCGAAGGGCAGACGATAGCGCTGTCACCGCTGCCTACAGCAAACGAGGCGTCTGGATTGTGGCCGGCACCGTGGCGGGTCAGATACTAGTATACCGTGCCGATGCTGCTTACGAGGTGACTTGCATAATCGTCTTGTCCATCGCTGCATCGCCTGATGAGAACCAGCTCACGCACACACTACAACCCACCACCTCAGCTATTCGGCAGATCACATTCGATGCCTCTGGCGAGTAGGTGCTATCTCTGCCGTTGTTTCCTTCCCTCTCTCCCTTCCCCCTCTCCCTCTTCCTCTCCCTCCTCCTCCTCCGAAAAAGACGTATTCATAGCCAGATGCTTCACAGTGAGCGCCACAGATCGAGCCATCCGCCTGTACACGTTTAACGAAACAAATGGTGCCACCGAAATGCAACATAAGTTCATTGACCTCGTTGACCCTCACCAATGG
Organism: Cochlonema odontosperma; assembly: GCA_004114315.1. Taxonomy (NCBI): domain Eukaryota; kingdom Fungi; phylum Zoopagomycota; class Zoopagomycetes; order Zoopagales; family Cochlonemataceae; genus Cochlonema; species Cochlonema odontosperma. Next base: position 20,724 of record QZWT01000022.1, on the reverse strand, counting down.
AACTACTGCGGATTCAGCAACGACGGTGATTACATTGTCGGAGGTAGCTCTCCCCTTTTTCCTTCTCCTTCTTGCGCACACAAGTAGCGAGCATTCTCATTTGTTGTCTTACACTTTGTTGACCAGGGTCTGCACACAAGGTTGAACACCAGATCTTTCTTTGGGATCGACGCTACGGAAATCTGGTGAAAATGCTAGAAGGCCCGAAGGAGACTGTGGTCGACATTGCGGTATGCGGGGGTACAGCACGGTCTTGTGGGTGTATGAAACGGGCCTCGATAGTGGCATCCGTTGTTTACTGTACTGGCGACCGTCAGTTCTGCCGGTCGCATCTACCTCTGGAACGTGCCGCGAGACGAACGATATAGCGCGTACGATCCGAAATATATCGAACTAGACGACAACATCGAGTACCATGAACGGGAAGAGGAGTTCGACATTGTAAGAGAGAGAGTGCCCGCCCAACGACACTGATCCAGGACAGGTGACTGAAATGGCGGCACAAAAGAAGATACGCTCAGAACGAATGGACCAAACGACCATAGTGTCAGTGGACGACTGTTTCAAGGATACAGGCGCCTCCATGGACGAATCTGAGCACTTTCTCATTCCTGTACAAGTACACGACGATATATATGCTTACGTCGATTCGTCCGAGGAGGGGGAAATCGACACAGGCGTGGACGAGGTGTAATTTATTTCGGTTACCAGCAGCGCGTCTTGTCGCACTGTGCACGTACATTAGTATAGCAACATGAAACCTTTACATCAATAGGCAACTGATAGGACATGCATTGTGGCACGCACACCTCTGACCGCTTGGCCAGTCACCCTCCTGTCTGCTGTGTGTTTGGCGAGAATGTTACCTGTTGCTGCATCGTTGGCATTAACCCTACTGCTCTGCTGCCTGGCCATTTGATGTGTGGAAAAAGCAGAACACGCATCCACAGAGCAGTATTCCTCCTCCTCCTTCATCGTCAACATCTCTCGACAACCGATGAAACACCGATAGGCGTGAAAATCCGGTATCGCTCAAAACGCATCAATGCGCTGCCGCCTGTTCATTTCCCTGCTCCATCGGCCGGTCATTTTTACATAGTCAAGCGAGCGTTGCAGACGCAGCAACAAATTTCTCGGTGAATTCCCACCGCGCGCACTCATTTTCAACTTCCGCCTGCACGGTCGGTTGAAGAGCAGCACTTCCGCATCCCTCCAAATACTACTTCCGCCATGCCGCCTGCCTTGTCCATGCTTCTTGCGCCGTCTCCTCATCAGCTTGTTGGCCCTGCTGTTGCCTTGGCCATTCTGCTTATGTCGCTGCGTCAACTGATGCACGCCCAATCGTTGCTGCGTCGCTGCCGCATTCTCTCGCATCACATCGCCGTCCTTCTCTCTCTGCTGATCCTCGTGTTTTCGCTGATCCTGCTCGCCTACCACTGGCTTTTGGCGCAGTGCTCGCCCGTGCAGTATGCATCCGTGGGTGCCATGCTGTCCGCTTGGACTCTGATTGTTATCGTGCTCCTGCTGCGCGGCTATCACGCGCATGGCAATCCACGCTGGGTGCTAGTACTCGGTTGCAGCGTACTGTTCACCAACATATACATGCTGGTGAATGTTTACCACGGCGTGACCGTGCTACAAGACGCCGTGTGCAATATCAATGTAGATCCTTCTTCCATGCGGTTCAAGTGGCAGGTGGACGCCGTTACCAATCTGTTTCTGGTCGTTGTGTATGCCACCGCTGAACGCCGCGTTGGCTGGGCCTGGAGTTCCGCTGCACTTGCGCAGAAATTGGTGGGTGACGGTCTGCAAGGTTGGCTTGGCGCCAACAGTATGGGCGAATGGTGGTTTGTGCTGAACCGTAAGTCCATACGCCCTCTTCCCCTTCTCTCCCTTCTCCGTGATTGACTTTCGGCGTAGTGATGCTCACCTCGGTGTTTGTAATGCGGTTACTAGAGAAGGCACAGAAGCTGCGCGACGAGAACACCCATGGTCGCACCTCCACTGTTGCGCGTGCTGAAGCTGCATACGGCACGCTAGACTAGCAGTTCTCATGTATTTATCCTTGGCGAAGCTCTAAATAAAATGGCATTTCACATGTCCATAGTTGTGGGTCGATGTCGTTGCTCACCGCGTCATGGCTCATCAGCGTGAGTGTGGCAGTGTGTTGCCCAACGCGAATCAGTGAGCACATGTCCATCGCTTCCTTTCGCGCCAGTCCACACAACAATGCGCCCACGAAACTAAACACGCCGTCAATCGATTGGCACATCGACACGCAGGGAATGTGCACCTGTCGCCCGCGCCTGTCACGTTCTGAACTGTGATGCCCACCCGTGCTGGAATGTAATGCATCTGATCACCATCGTGGACATACAGCACTCCCATGGCTCCCATCTTGACAACAACATGAGGCACAATCTGAGCGAGATGCAGTGCGCTCTGAAGCACGGCGTCTTTGCGCAGCGCATGCAATTTCCGCTCCACCGCACCTCTAGGAAGCTTTGCAGGCGGACTGCTAGCGTAGCGCTTGGAAAGCTGCTGGCTCATCGCCACAACCTCAAACTCGTTCGGCGTAATGCAATGTATAGGGTGATGCTGAATGTCTACTGCCTCGTCGAATATTTTAGCAGATTTTGTCACGGACGTGGGTTCAAACATTACTGACGGCATTTCAGTGTGTACGAGTGGGCTGCAAGTAGTTACCTGACGCTCCGATGGCCTGTGATTTCCTCAGTACTGCGGCAATGCTTGGAGAACTAAGGTTGCCATCTATGCAGATCCAGCGTGGTCGATAACGCTCAATCGCGGTAGTAACTATCGTTTCTGTGATAGAGCCGAAAATGTTCATGTCAGCAACCGCGACCAGAAGATTGCCGTCTGGACTATGTGTCGCATTGTAGATGGCGGTAGTGTGGTTTGCTAGGCTGTAGACATGACTGTCATCCTATCGTTACAGCAGTTCCTACAGGGAAGAGTACTATGGAGTATTCGGCAAGCCGTGCGCGAATCCACGCGCCATATACATCATCGCCGATAGCAGACACGAGAACCGGTGACGCGCCAAGTCGTGATGCAGCGCGAGCAATGTTGCTTGCCACACCCCCTAGCGACTGCTGGACCACCCCGGGGTTTGACGTGTGCAGTAGTGACGTGTTCTGGGTTGGCTGGATGGTGCTGGTCACGTCCAGCGTGCAGCCACCTATCACCATCTAAGCGTGGGGTCAAGTGTGCCCATGTAGGTGTCGGTTACAAGTGGTTCGTAGTGTGTGCTGGCAATAGCATGTTTCTGCTGCGCACTTGCAGACGCCTAAAACTCATATTGCCTAGTCTATGCTTAGAGACTTACTGATGCTACCGTTGAATGCTGGCGGCGCGCCATCGTCGACAAGGCTACCGCAATTTCGCCGCCAATGCGAGCATTGTTCTTCACCAGTGCAATGTCTACGTAGTGTGAGCTGTCGTGCGTTGCAGCAGATGCGCGTTACTTGAGCGCAATGATGCTCCTTGAGTGAGTTCGTTCACTCGGCGCAACAGAAACGGGGTTATCTCCTTGCCCTGAATGCGTGTTTCACTACACGGTCAACACTCGGCACGCAACGGCACGCCAGAACTCACCCAAGCTCTTGTAGCGACTTGTCAATAGCCGTCTGGATAAGCGCACCATCGGCGGCATCCTGTGCAGGGATTGGTGCAGCGAAGACCATACCATTGCACAGATTCAAGTCTCTACTAGCACCTAAAGATCAGCACGCTTCCATCGGCACACCACGCATACTGATCATTTGCGCACACGCTTCAGCAGTGGAAGCTTTGTATGGACTCTGTAAGTGAGCGGGTAAGCACACAAGCCCTCCCTTCGCTTTCACTCCCACGAACACACCTGAAATCCACTTTTGCCTGTGAAGAAAGCTGGGAAATCGGTTGTGCTTCCAAAGCTGACAACGGGAACCCCCAGCGTCTCCTGTCACACCTGTAAACAGACCCGGCCATGCATTCGTGCACCATACCAGATACTCTAGCGTTTTGCCAATATCCAGAATCGATTTGACTCCCGCGCACACTACCGCCACAGGGGTTCTGCCCAGCTCCGTCAAATCGGCACTGATGTCCATTGCTAAAGTCATCAGCTCTTGTACAAAAACGGTTGTGTACTTGCTTCTGCGCCTCGGTGAACACCGCCAATCCCACCAGTGACAAATACCGAAATTCCAGTGGCATGCGCGAGCACCATTGTACCCGACACCGTGGTGGCACCTGTCATTCGATTCGCCAGTACCGAGGGAAGATCTCGTCGCGATGTTTTTGTCGCTCCCTCGCCTATCTCTGCGAGTTGCTGCAGATTCTGGTCCGTGAGTCCTACACCGTTCAGCACCCAAACGCTAGTGCGCAAACAACCTATATGAGCCTTTCCGTGGAGGATAGCAATTGTCGCGGGCACAGCACCAGCTTTTCTAACAGTCTCCTCTACTTGTTGCGCGCATTGCAGGTTTTGTGGAAACGGCATTCCGTGTGAGATAATCGTCGATTCCAATGCCACCACGGGTCCTTTCGTTTCCAGCGCGTGTCGTACTTCTTTTGATACAATAAAATGCGCGGGACATGATGTGAGCGTTCGTCGAGGTAATCGTAAAGGCGAAGCAACACCGCGCAACATTTAAAGTGAAACAGACGTTTCACACCCGCGGAAAGCTGCCCAGCAGACAGATGCGGCATGCCATCCACGCAACGCTTTGCGTTTTGGCACTTACCAACGCGCTGGTCATGGTTCTGTTCTCGCGCGGCTTCTTTCCGCATTCTCCGCATGTGCCAGCGGAAGGCAGGCAGACGAACACGGACAGTACTTCCATAACACCGCCACGAGCACGATTCCAGCGCCTGGTTTTTATTGTGGTGGACGCGTTACGCTAGTAGATGATACGCTCTTACGTGCATTCATCTTCGGCAGTGACTTCGTGTTGGGATCACATTCACGAATGTCGTTTGTACAAGCGTACCCTCTCACACCCCAGTCCACGCGCTCACTCACACGCTCGCTCACACCCGCTCTCACATCCGCTCTCACTCTATAGTCGGATCAAGGATGGTCATGCACTGGCATTTCGTGCAAAAGCCACGGCTCCCACAGTGACACTACCGCGACTGAAGGCATTGACTACTGGTAGCTTGTTGCAAGGGTGCGCAGCTGCTTACGTTCTCAGGGACAGTTCCCAATTTCATGGATGCCGTGCTGAATCTAGTGGAAACAGACCAAAACGACTCTCGATCAGCTGCGGATAGCTGGTTGCAGCAGCTGGTTCGTCTGCGTAACTTTCGCATTCACTTTTTTGGAGACGACACCTGGCTTCGATTGTATCCCCACCTATTTGACAAGGCAGAGGGCACCACCTCGTTCTTTGTTGCGGTACCGACGTGTGTGGAAGGAGAGGAGCTAACGCGCAGGATACTGTTGAAGTGGATAGGAATGTCACACGGCACATCGAGCCAGCGCTGAGAGATACCGATGCGTGGGACGCACTGATCCTCCACTACTTAGGCATGGACCATATTGGACACACATGTGGACCCCACTGGTTGGCACCGTCTGTGCTTTTCCGCTTACGTTTAGCCATTTGATGGCGCCCAAGCAAGAGGAGATGGACCATGTTGTGCGCCGCGTTTACACCCATTTTCAGGAACAGCGTCGTAGCGACAGCAGCACACTTATAGTGCTGTGTGGTGACCACGGGATGAACGACGTGGGGAACCATGGTGGCTCGTCCTATGCAGAATCGACGGCGGTACGTTTTCGTCTCTCGCTGTTAGTGGAGCACTCGATAAGTGTGTGCATGAAAAGGCTTTGGTGTTGCTGAATCCGAACGAGCAGTGGAGCGGAACATCCCAGGACACGAATTCCTACCAAACTGTTCAGCAAATCGATTTAGTGCCCACGTTATCTATTTTGTTCGGCATACCCATCCCTCGCAACAGCCTTGGAATGCTGATAGACAGTGTGTTGCAAAACTTCACCGGTAACACACAGTGTGTGTATAGCGTGCTGAACAACAGCGTTGGAGAAACTCAGTGCGTACCGTTTGAACGCTGAACAGATTCACCACTTGCTGAAGGCACGCAACGAAGACGTGGCACTGTTTTCGGCAGTTTCGCCAGACGCGTGCCAGTCAAGCACGAACAAAGAACACCAATTGCTATGCTTGTATGAGCAAATGAAAACGGGTGAAAATACGGCCACGCTGAACGGACTGACCGAGGTTGTGTTCTCCTGTGCTGTGTCTCGCTTAGCAGCATAGTTTATCACTGTATCCACACAGTGGATGGCTTTCGATGCCGCCACATATCGCATACCACTCATGGCGCTAGCTCTTGTTTTACACGGGCTTCTTGTGATTGCAAGCGGGGCTGTTGCGTGGAAGTGTGTCGGCAACACGGTTTCCATGGCTTCATTGCTGCCTGCCGCAGCAACACTATTGCTCTACCAGTGCTCGTTGTTTGCGAGTAGCTTTGTGGAGGAAGAGCACCAGTTCTGGTACTTTGTGATATCCACGCTATGGCTGGCGAAGCTCCTGTGCACAAAGTAAGGCTCAAACTAAGTGGATTACTGAGTGAGGTAGGCTGCCGCTCATCCGCAGCGTGCAAGGAGTGGTGCTGATCGGCCAACTCTTACTGCTTCGTGTGTTGCGTGCGTGGAACCAAACCGGTATCACTGACCCGTCGTATTTGTTTGGAGCCCAGGGTTAAATCAGGCTTTAGGTCAGAAATGGGCGTCGCAAGTCGACGTGCGTCACTACCTACAAGCGTCATGGATTCCACTGTCCTGGTGCTTGCTGCTTTTTAGTTTGATCGGAGCTATTGGGCTCAGCTGTCGAGCACGCGGCACTGCCCGCTCATCCATTGCGTTCCCAGCTATGCTAACCCTTGCCTCTGTTATGCTTTTCCTTTACAAATGCGAGACGAATGACGGACCATTCGCGCTGCAATCACTGCCTCTTCCGGAGAGTGTAAAGGCTCATTTGTCAGTAGTGCGGCTAGGCAGATACGTTCTGCTGCTGCTGCTGGTTACATTTACTGTAGCGTGTTGTAGCAAAGGTAGTCTTTCTGTTCCGCAGCGTGACACACTCACATGAATAGGCAATGCTCGTACACAAACACTTCTGACTGTAACACTGCTGCTGATGACCCTTTCGCGTCTACACAATATGTTCCTCTTTATTGTCCTTTGGATGCAACTTCTTTTGTTGAAGCGGTCTCGAGACGCAGCAGTGTTCACGTCATTGGTGTGGATCTGCAACTTGCACGCGAGTTTCTTCGCATTTGGAAACTCCAACTCGCTTGCCTCTATCGATCTGAGCAATGCGTATGTGGGCTTGGATGCGTATAGACCTGTGGCAGTTGGGCTCCTGACATTTCTGTCTAACTGGGCAGGTCCATTATGGTGGATTGCAGCTGTGCCTGAGCTGGTTTGGCACAATCCACGGCTGCCGGTGCGAGTGCTACTGTGCCACTGGACCGTGTTCGGATTCGTGAGCACGCTGACACTATCTGTCTCCAGCACCATGATGCGACACCACCTGTTCATATGGACAGTGTTCTCTCCACGATATCTGTACCAAATAGCTTGGACAGTAATCCACGTGTTGGGCGTTGTTTGCCTTTCCACCCTTGCTATTGTAACCACGCCAAATGTACGATAATACGGAGATGCGCTCTTTCCAAGAAGAGGGGGCGACAACTGGTGACCACGAAAAGAAAGAGGAACACGAGGCGTAAATGCTATCAAAAATACATTTTTTTAAAACAAGATTTTATGGAGTCCCTATGAACTAGCGCTAAGCGATCGAGGCCAACAGTTGATAGCTTCTTAGTGTGACTCCAGGTGGGGGTGAGGGGCTTTATGTGGCCCGCGACTAGCGTGTAAAGGCGTCGCGAAGCCAAAGGTGATAGTTTCGCGGAAAAAACCGCTTTCCACCCCACGCAGCATGTTCACCCGGCCGCTTTCATGGCGAACGGCTCCATTGGTAGTGAATGGTTGTACTTCAACGCTGAATTGTAGCAGCTGGGCGGTTTCCGAGCATTGGCCAGCCGCATTCGCGTGGTGGCACCGCCACGGGTTCGCGTAGAGCCGCTTGGTAGGTAAGCGAGGGTGGTGGCGATTCATTGAAGGACTGGCTGTAGTACCTTACCCGTTTGCCACTACCGTGGATGCATGGCTGCACACATTCAGAACTGCCACTCCGATTGCATTGCAACCCCTGCCCGCTAGAATCTTTGCCTCTCCTCTTCGACGAGACATTCTCCATCGATGCGTGGTGTATATCCGTGACGGCCAGCGCCAAGGCACAGCCTGCACCAAGGGCATATCGGATGTGCGTGGTACGACGCGAAAAGCATTTCCACAGAAAGGTCGCGGTAAAGCGCGTGTGGGCACGAAACGAGCACCGCATTTCCGCGGAGGAGGAGTCGTGTTTGGACCTAAACCACGGGACCATAGCACGAGCTTGCCGGTGAAGGTGCAGCGTATGGGTCTACGCGTTGCGCTTTCGGCCAAGTTTGCGGAAGACAAACTGACGGTGGTGGAGCGATTACAGTGGGAAGGCAAAGGCAAAGCCTATCAATTTCGAGAGTTGATGCGCACATACGATTGGCAGGACACCAGTGTGCTGCTGGTGCACGGCGAGAAGCAGAACATCGCGTTGCATCGTGCGTGTAGGAACTTTCCGAACATCGAGCTGTGCAAGTTGGAGGAGATGGATGTGCTGAAGATGCTAAAGCATGAAAAGCTGGTCCTAGATCTGGCGGCAATTCAGAAGATTGAACAGCAACTAACCCCGGACTAGAATACGATAAAAGTGTGTATGCAGTGTTGTAGTCAATGTGACGTCTTTACTCTTCCTCCTCCTCCTCTTCCTTCTCTTGCTTATTAAGCCTGTTCAGGAGCAGGGTGTGTTTTGCGCTGTTCTCTTCGTGCAGTCTGTATCATCCTCGCTCGATTGATCTAAGACGGTGGCGGCAATAGCAGAATAATGAGCACATCACCAGCACTCGGTACCCACCTCTTTCTGATGGAACAGACACTCGAAGTAGTCTTCCTTCTGCAGACGGCATTCCTCAGGCGTGTTCGCCATCGCATAGCACTTGTGATACTCCTGCCAGAATGGAAAGCACCTGTTCCGACCTATCAATCGCGCATATAAACACTGTCAACAAAACCGTTATCTCACCGCCGTTGTTTCCGTAACCTGATGACATACGCGGCGAGAAGCGTCAAGAAATGTGACGGTCCGTTCAGCCTGCTGTCGCCGACGCTGCCATCTCCACCACCACGAGCAGCAGCACTCTTAGCGTGTGTGTGGAAATCCATTTGTACGATTGGGAAGTAGATCTACGCCTTAGCGGTACTACGTTTGTCGTCCAGCGGCCGCGTCCGCCAAACTAAACGTCTGGTGTTTAGCAAGTCCCAGCATTCATGTTGTCCTGGTTGCCTGTGCTCCTTTGCAGCGTTGCCGTAGCCGGGATCACTCTATTACTCCTTAATTTCTTTGCCGACCGGCACACCACCCCGTTCTACGCTCTGGTCACCTCCTACATCAGCTGGTTCCTTGGGATCTCTGTGATTCTCCTCATCCCGCTTGATCTCTCCTCTGTACACTTTCCCCGACCATGCATGCTCTGCACACTCACACGCCAACCACCCCGCTCTCCTTGCGCTCAGACATTGTATCATAGCTGTGAACAGGAGCACTGTCGACCACCGCTGCTGTATCTGACCGAGCATGCATTGCTTATTGTTTGGCGCACCGTCTATTGGTGCTCGTTCACTCTCACATGGTCAGACCCGTTGATGCCATCGCTCGTCGTTTCGCGCTCATAATTCAGGATGGCCATCCCTGTGATGCAGGCCTATGTCAACTCTGGCGGTTTCACCGCCTCGCGCCGACTGCAGCGTGCCTTGAGTGCACATGCCTTCTACTTCTTCACCATGGTGCTGGTAGGAGGTGTCGCGATTGTTTACATTCTGTCGGTGAAGCACTTTCCTGACTGGTACGCGTGTCCTCCCCCTTTCCTGCAGCCGCCCCCTCACAACCTCGTTCAGGAAGTCGTTTCTGGCGTTTATCATGGCTATGTCCAACGCATGGGGTCTTGTATTGGTACTGGTTCTCATGGGCCATGGCATTGTGGCTGTGCCACGACTACTATGGGACGAAGCCGATGCTGTAAAAAAGCTGTGTGTATTGGAGTTACGTGCTCCAGCTCTGATGGAAGAGCTGGAGGATGCTGAAATGGATCGACGGGAGATGGCTGAGGTACACAGTATTCCGCTTCGCCCTGTTCCATCTCACACTTGCCCGTCCGTTTACACCAGAAAATCATCCGCATCGTGCGCCGACTTGATCAGAACGATCCGCTCATGCAGTACGTGGATGAGCTCAAGGACAAGGTGGTGCGTCTGCACGAGTGCCCCGCTAATGGCAAAACAGTTCTCTTTCGCCAACGGTGCCGTGGAAACGAGCTCCTATCGCAGATACTCAATGAATGCCGAAGACGATGGCGACGACGACATCCCTGCCAACATCACTGAGCACTATCTAGAGCGCGTTCATTGGAAAGCAAAGCGTATTATTCGCGAGCAGCAGAAAACACAAACGTGGGTGAGGCCGAGTGGTGTAGAATGACTGAGGGGTGTCAAGGCTTTGGACGCGGCTGCTGCGGCAAGCATGGCAGTTGCAAGATGTCATCGAGGGTGCAAAGCACGGAGACCCGTAAGCGCTCCTTCCTCTACCATCATCCTCCTTCCACTAAATTCTCCAGACGCGTTCGGTCGCCTTTGGTGTCGCTCAGCGTGACCAGTCGTTATCGAGTCATGGTGCAGCGTGTCGGTAACAACGATTCTTTTTCCACAACAGTGGCAGGTATGCTAACATGCTTCAGGTTGGCTATGGCGCGTACGTGCAAGGCCAATTGTGCTCCGCTTGCTGGCTGTGGCTGCCTCGGTGCTCAGTGTGTCGCTGCTGTGGTCAGAATTGACATTTCGCATGGAGACACCGGTGCTTTCTGTGTTCGCACTTTCACTGCGCTGGGCCCATGAATCGTATGGGCTCACGGAGGTTGCTGCTCCCTCCTTCATCACGCCTTGACTAACGTATGCGCGGTATGCTTAGCTGTTCTCCCTCGTCGCTGTGGGATACATGTGCGTCTGTGCATACACCAGTCTGCTGCAGATCAAAGTGTTTGATTTATACGCTGTGGTCCCGCACCACCATACAGACGCAGCCAGTCTACTGTTTGTTGGCGGCTACTTTTGCAAACTCATGTGTGTTGGTGACGCGTGGGGGTGCCGTACCGGATGATTGCTGGGAAGCTAACGCACGATGTGTAGGGCGCCTATTTCTTACAATTACCTCAATCTGGTGATTCAGCAGAAGGAAACTGTGTTCTCCAAGGTTGTGCGGTTGCTTCGTCACACTGATCTTGCCTGACCATAGGGGATAGTTTATGGGCGCCATGGATTTGATTCCCGTCCTGGGCACAGATTTCTACGAGTGGTTTCCATTTATCATTCTGATTCCCACTGGGATGGCCTTCTTCCGCTTGGCAGAGCGTCTGCTTCGTGCCTGTGGTCTCTCTAGCTACGGTTACCGTGACGAAGAGACGACCTCTTCCATGGCTTTTAACGACGACGAAGCTGGTTTTGGTCATTTTGGGGAAGCAGAAGAAGGCCGACGGTTGATCAGCGAAGGTGGGTGTTCTCACCATGTTTATTGCTATTCATTCACACTGTGTCCACGAACGCCACACGTGTGTAGCAAGGAAATCGATGGAGCGACGTTTGACGGTGGCAAACGGACCGCGTTCATCGCGCCCGCGACACTACGCGTCACATCCTGTATCGGTAGATCTGTCTGGGTCGTCAACGCACCCACGCGCTATCGGACGCATTTGGTTCGACGAAACACACCAGCACCAAGACCAGAGCCAGCACCGGGACCAGCACCGGGACCAGCGCCAGGAACACGACTCGCAGACGAACTCACCTTATCACCATCACACAGCAGGTGGATACCAGCCGTTGTCGACATCCCCCTTTCCATCCTCGTCCATCCGCGCGGACTCATTTGGCAGCCTGCTGACGCGCACGGTTGTGCCGGCCAATGCGGACAGTCGACTGCAGGATAGCAGACAGGTGTTGGATCGAATGCGGAACAAATACAAAGGCGACACGACTTGAGAGCGGGAATATGGTGAGGAGGATCTTAGCAGTCACTGAGAACAGCGGCGATTGGTGGTATGGACTGGAATAAAGCAGGCGCCGTGAAAATTCCGACCATCGTCTTTCCCTTTCGCCGTCGCATTTCGTCCCGACATCCACACAAAAGGTATGCTGCGCATCCGCCGCTCCCTACCGCCGACCGCTGCATCCATCCACGGACGCATCCATCCATCTCCCATCCTCCCAACACGAGCATCTGCTGATCCTGCTGCTAGCCATGGGTAAAGAAAAGGGTCACGTTAACGTTGTCGTCATCGGGCACGTCGATTCCGGCAAGTCCACCACCACTGGTCACTTGATCTACAAGTGCGGTGGCATTGACAAGCGTACCATCGAAAAGTTCGAGAAGGAAGCCGCCGAGTCGGGCAAGGGCTCCTTCAAGTATGCCTGGGTCATGGACAAGCTGAAGGCCGAGCGCGAGCGTGGTATCACCATCGACATTGCTCTCTGGAAGTTCGAGACCCCAAAGTACTACGTCACTGTCATCGACGCTCCGGGCCATCGCGATTTCATCAAGAACATGATCACAGGCACCTCGCAGGCCGACTGCGCCATTCTCATCGTTGCCGCCGGTACCGGAGAGTTCGAGGCCGGTATCTCCAAGGATGGCCAGACCCGTGAACACGCTCTGCTTGCCTACACCCTCGGTATCCGTCAGCTCATCGTCGGTATCAACAAGATGGACACCACCCAGTGGAGCGAGGCCCGCTATAACGAAATTGTCACTGAAGTGTCCAACTACATTAAGAAGATCGGCTTCAACCCCAAGACCGTTGCCTTCGTCCCCATCTCTGGCTGGCACGGCGACAACATGTTGGAGGAGTCCGTCAACATGCCCTGGTTCAAGTCTGGTTGGTCCAAGGAGACCAAGTCCGGCAAGTCCTCCGGCAAGACTCTGCTTGAGGCCATCGATGCCATCGAGCCCCCATCCCGTCCCACCGACAAGCCCCTGCGTCTGCCCCTCCAGGACGTGTACAAGATCGGCGGTATTGGAACAGTCCCGGTCGGTCGTGTGGAGACCGGCATCATCAAGGCTGGCATGCTTGTCACTTTCGCCCCAGCTAACTTGACCACTGAGGTCAAGTCCGTGGAAATGCATCACGAAGTGTTGACTGAAGGTTCCCCCGGTGACAATGTTGGCTTCAACATCAAGAACGTGTCCGTAAAGGAAATCCGTCGTGGTTTCGTGTGCTCTGACTCCAAGAACGATCCCGCAAAGGAGGCTGGTTCTTTCTTGGCCCAGGTCATCGTGCTGAACCACCCCGGTCAGATCGGTGCCGGCTATGCGCCAGTGCTTGATTGCCACACTGCCCATATTGCTTGCAAGTTCTCGGAACTGGTTGAGAAGATCGATCGTCGTTCCGGCAAGAGCCTCGAAGATGCACCCAAATTCGTGAAGTCTGGTGATGCTGCCATCGTGAAGATGATTCCATCAAAGCCCATGTGCGTGGAGTCCTTCCAGGAGTACCCACCTCTCGGTCGTTTCGCTGTCCGTGATATGCGTCAGACCGTGGCTGTCGGTGTGATCAAGTCGGTGGAGAAGGTTGACAAGAGCGCCGGCAAGACCACCAAGGCCGCCGCCAAGGTCGGAGCAAAGAAATAAGTTTTGTTGTGAGATGCTCATACGAATACGAATTTGTTCTTCTAGTCAAACACGCGTGTCATGCGTCAAGCATTGGTGCTGGGATCGGGTTGAGAACGTGGCAGCAGCCAGCCATGGCGGGCCACTTCCACGCGTGGAGATTCCTTCGAAAAGAGAGACACGGGACAAGCTCACGTATTTGCATTCTGTCGCGCTCTGCAACCGCAGGCCTCTACCCGCCCGCTTACTTACACACCCACCCACACTAGCCACGGCTGACGTGTCTAAGCCCTTGATCCTGTAACAACAGCACATGTCCTCCGAAGACATCTTCCGGCGTCGCGGCGATGAAGACGCCGACGCGCTGGCCCATAGCGACGATGTGTCCTCGTTGTCTGACAGCACCGCGCCTGAGCCCGCTCGCAAACCAGCTGCAGCTTCTGGGGAAAAGGTGTCTGTAGCGACGACAAAGCCGGACGCGAAGACAGACGCAGCCAAGGACGCGGCTGTCACCAGCGAAGATATCGCTTCCAACACCGATACCTCCCCAAAGGGAAACAACACTGGCGAGAACGAACAAGACGCTAGCTATGATGACCATGCTGATGGGTCAACACAGCGAGGACGTGGCCGCGGACGCGGTTGGGTAGGCGGACGAAGTCGTGGACGAGCGCGCGCGTTGATCCGAGGGCGCAGCCATCACGCTGATCGCGCGTTCGCGTCATCCGAAATCTACGAAACAGAATCCCCAAAAGATCGAGAAAAAGCTGAGCCGCCTGCCGATGCGAAAACAGAGCAAACGCTGGAGCCTGCACCCTCGTCCACGAAAGAGGAGTCGACGCCTGAAGGCGGGCAGCGAGGCCCTTCCGGAACGCGTCCTGTCACTTCCAGGCATGCTCCCGCGTGTAGTAGTCTACTTATTTTACAGGCAGCGTGGGCGTGGACGGCAGCGTGGAGGCTTTGCAGGCGACCAGCGCGCACGCGACGTCTCCGCTGATGGAAATCATCAGCAGTGGGAGCAGGGGCAATTCGACAGACAGCAAGGATTGGAAGAACAATCTGTTGCATTTCGTGGGCGTCCTGCCCGTTTCCCGCATCCACGGCGGGGTGGCTCTAGCTATCGTGGATACAACGACAACGCTTACGAGAAGAGCGGCTATCCTGGCGCCCGCAACGACAGCCACCAGCCACGAGAGACCGACACTTCCGAACCACGAGAATGGAATGAGCCGACGGACGAGCGGTGGTCTACAAACGAGCAGCGGGGTGGGTATCGTAGTCGAGGCAGTCACTATCATGGAGAACGTCCCTCCTCCTATGGTGGGTATGGCGGTACCAGGGACGACTACTATGAAAACGACAACGCTGGCAACAACGGCGACTATGGAAATCGCGGGCAACTGTCGCAGAGCAGGAGTCGTAGTTACCGGCAAGACTATCGATACGACGTTTCACAAAACTATCGAAGAAACAATTCAAATGATCAGCGAAAACCACGCTTTGGCGACAGCCACATGCAAGAACGTACTGTAGACACGAGTGCATGGAAAAACGACGACCCGTCGATGGCAAATGAAGAGTCGTTTGCGTATCGTGGCCGAGGACGTGGTCGGGGCCAACCCCGTTTCACCGGCTACAGCGGGCGAGGACGCAACGATGTACGCGTGCGCGGTTACCAGGACCATCATGAGAATGCCGGCGATTGGGGTGAAGAAGAACGAGGCGAGTACCGCGAAGAGCGGCAGAACCACTCTTCAGCATCTCGGCAATGGAAGGAGGGACCAGAAGCCCAGACAGAGCAGTGGAGTAAATGGGATGTACCGCAAGGCTCAAAAAACTGGGAAGAAGGAGAAAACACAGGCGAATCGCAAGGCTTTTCATCACGCGGGCGTATGTTGCGTGGGCGAGGGCGCGGACGTGGGCGTGGACGTGGAGAGGTAACGTGTGCCGTTCGCTTTGTTTTGCGGAGCTCTCCTGACGCCAGTGTAGGGAGGGCAGTGGAGCACGCGTGATGTGCAGCACAGGAATGAGCGGCTGTCACCGGGCGCGTCCAACACCTGGGATGAGGCCGCCGACAACACTGCCACCATGCATGACACACAACGCGCGGAGAAAGGTGAGTGCAGGCGCCTTTATTCTATCCAGTGGTGTGACCATCGGGCTGCAGCCTATAGCGGTAAAGAGCCGGCACCTGTTCGGGTGACCGCTGAAGCAACAGCCAAGCCACAACCAACGGCTGAGAGACGAAAACAAGGCGATCCCGTGAAGCCGTTGCGACAACCGAGTGTTGCATCTGTGCCGGTGGTAGTACCTACATCTGCTTCCCATCCCTTGGCTGCCCCAAATGCCCCGCCCACACAGATGATCGAGCCCATGCAAGCGCCACCAAGCGGTTTCTATATGCACCAGGCAGAGAAGGGGTGAGTGCTGACTATTGGCGCGCATTGACATTGC
Organism: Cochlonema odontosperma; assembly: GCA_004114315.1. Lineage (NCBI taxonomy): Eukaryota > Fungi > Zoopagomycota > Zoopagomycetes > Zoopagales > Cochlonemataceae > Cochlonema > Cochlonema odontosperma. Next base: position 4,423 of record QZWT01000022.1, on the reverse strand, counting down.
TCCAATCGCTCTTTCTCTAGGTACGCCAACTTTCCACTGGCCTATGACAGCAATGGCGTTCCTTTGATTCCCATCTTTGTGCCGGCTCCCAACGGCGGACACATGATGATGTATGCGTCCATGGCCACCGCTCAGGCAGCCGGCATCTCGGTAGTAGCAGCAGCACGGCCCCCCTCTAATCCCCACACGCCCAACCGCAGCTACTACTACCAGCCTACTAGCGGCGGCTATGCACCCAACGTAAGCGCAGAAGTCGACATCTAACAATCTCATCTCAATGTAGTCGAACGATGCGTGAATGGTTTGCATAGCATTGCTAAGCGTCTGCGTTTCCTTGCTACCGCGAGTAGTTAATGTGGTAGTGAATAACAATACTTCGTTACATGCTATTTTATTTGCTGCTCCAGCTGTAGAAGGGAACGGACGCGATTGTGGCTGGACAGAACAGTAGCGGTGTCTCGCTGCAGAAGCGTCGCCTGAAACCCGTATCGTTTTGGCGCTTTTACATCACTACTATGAGTACGGGGCGTGCGAGGGGCGGCAATGGCACTCACTTTTCCAAGTGGTCTCCCACATGTAGCAGCTGATCTCGCTCCAACAGGCCATGCTGTGTTCGGTAGAAGTCAAACGCACGCGTATACATTTGCTCATTTGGCTTCCCTATGCCTGCATCCTCCTGCGTGATTACATACGCAAAGCACTTCGTTAGTCCTGAGCTCTGAAGTGCCCCATCTAGCCGTGGTGTGGGTGCGGAAAGCATGGCAAGAAGTCGTACACACACTATTGTCCATGTTGGTGATCACACCAAGGGGAAATCCACGGCGTTGTAGCAGCGTTAAGGCTTCTCTTGTGTCGTCAAACAGTTCGTAGGCGCTTCCCTCGTTGAACTGTTTCCACACTCGCTCAAACATCGCGTTGAATCTGTCGTCCTGGTTCAAGGGTGGTAGCGACTGTGCGACAGCGGCATCGCGAAATGTATCAAACACCACCTGTCCGTCCCTATGTCAGAACGAACAGGCCAATCTTGGCTGACTGTCTCACCATTTTCCACCATTCCTTGGAGGAGGCAAGCGTGTGATGTCCATAGTTTGGATGTGAATGGGCAATGCGAGTGAACGCCGACTTGAACGACTGTTGTATCGCGTCGGACGTGGCGCAATGGAGACCATGGTGTTTTGCAGCGTCTCCCTTTCAGCAGGTGCCGCCAAATGCGCATCAGCGTTGCCATGGCCGTTGCTTCATCAGGCCTACATATAGTTTCCCAATAGCAGCGCGTGGTCGGAAAAGCGTGCCTAGTGCGTCAAAGGTGATGGCTTTCACGCGACTGTACATGGGACAAAGCGTGGGATAGCATGGCTTTCCGCAGCTACGTGTATGGCAACAGGAAGCTCGCGGTAAGACGCATTCCACACGCCACTCGCACCTGCTGCGCATATGGCTTGCATCTGATGGCAAGCACACTGCTACTATCTGTGATACTGGCCACACGAATGGACAAAGCTTGGCGGATAGGCATTGCATCGAAATGTCATCTCTCTGTTCCTGTATGTGTAGCATACTCCCTCGTACACGCAACACGCAACACTTTACAAACAAACAAACAAACAAACAAACAAACAAACAAACAAACAAACAAACAAACAAAAGCCATTGCGCATAGCAGAATAATGGAAACGAAGGAGCGTCGGCTGTGTGTGATGCTCGTCCTCACGCATTGTCTTGTGGATCGAAACACGTGCTTCCCCTCCGCGTGGGCGCATGAAAGTGCTTTCTTCTTCTGCCGGGCTGCTACAAACTCTGCTGCTCACCAGCTTCCTTTCCCAACCTATGCTTCCTCCTTTTGCCGCGCTACTTTCGTTCCTATCGCTAGCGTCAATCATAGATGTTGCCTTTGCTGCCAACGTGCTTGCTGCGACCGAGTGTCTCGACAGCAAACTAACGACCGTGCCTGTGTATGCCTACCTTGCACCCTGTCCAGCAGATGCTGATCAACAGTGCTGGATGCTGAACAAGCCGTTGCAAGTGTACCAGCGTCAGTTGCACGTATCCTGGCTGGCAAAGCGTCTGCTCCACTTCATCCGTGTATGGCACGCGAGTGACCAATCGAGTTACGAGCGTTTGCGCTTGCGCTACTCATGGCTTTCCATGAGCCCGTTGGCTGGCAAGGAAGTGGAGATGTCGTGGAACGGCGCAATGTATGCCAAAGGGATCATCAACAGAGCTACCGGCATCATCGAGCCACAGATCCACCACGTTCCTTACAATGCCGCACTGAGCGGCATTCACGAAGTGAAACTAGCCGTGGGCACAACCGGCTTCGTCACACAGCGTATCGACTTTATTCACGACGGCGGCATCATTAATGTTACTGATATTGACGTAAGCACTGTGGGTTCAAGCGACACCACTAATCGCTCTTCGTAGGATACGCAGAAAATAACGGATGTACTGGACATGCGAGGACTTATCGGGAAAATGCTGATCAACGAGTATATGCCGATACCCTCTGGCAGGGCACTGTTGAAGGCGTTTCAGTCGCACGCGCACATCATCTACCTTTCCGCTGCCCCATTTGGTTTCCTTAATCCCACCTTTGAGTTTCTCCAAGCGCACCACTTCCCAGACGGCCACCTGGAGATGCCCCATCTATTGCTGACTCGTAACGCGCACACTGTCAACCAGTTTCCTATGTTCAAAACAAATGCTCTGAAGCTGCTTTCAGAACGCTTTCCTCGCACGCGTTTCGTCTTCTTGGGTGACTCGGGCCAGAAGGATCCGGATATATTCAAGAAAGCCTACGTTGCATTCGTGAAGACCTTCCCCGATCGTGTGCCTCCTTGCATTCTCATTCGTCGTGTGACCTCGACACGAAACCCTCTCTTGGCAACCGCGCGAAACACGCGTGTTCGTTTCACCCTCGATTTCTCTGACGTGCCAAATGCGCATTGGCGCACGTACGACGACAGCGAGGACAGCAGTGACCTGCTGGTCACCGCCAAAATGACCGACGGACAGTGCTGGCACAACTACGATAATCAGCATGTAGCCACCGATGCTCAGATGGAAGCGTACAAGCGCTACAAGCAGATGGGATGGCTGCGCAGAATGTTTGCCAACAAACCGAAGGAATAAGTAGTGGTGATAATGGCGGTGGTGGCGACGATAAAGGCAGCGTATAGCTATCGGGTAGAAGACAGAAACTGCGTTACAACACGAGCGAGTGAGTGGGTGGGTGAGTGAGTGGGCATGTATTTTACCGATGAACATAAGCAGCTGTCACGCTACCCCGTTGGGAGGCAGGAAATGATTTCAAGTGATAAGCAATATCCTTTTCAATCACCAAAATACAAATGGAAGGGTCGCATTAACAATCGAAACACACATGTGGCAGTAAGCCAACATGCATACATGCATACCAACACGCGGAGCGGCAGCGCACGAAGCAGAATAGAGATCAGTCTACTCGTCATCTGGTCTTTCGATTCGCTTGTTTTCCCAATCATCCCAGCCGGACTGTTGCTGTTGCTGTGATAAACGCTACCATAAAGCATGACCCAACGTCACACGCACGCACGCACACGCACAAGGATAACTCACCCAGTACTCCTCCTGGAGTGACAGTTTTCGCCGGTCTTTAGACAGTTGCATGCGATCCTCGGTAGCCAACTGCAAACACGAGTGAGAGCGGTTGAGTGGAGGGAAAGCAACCTTGCGGTATTTGAGATCGTGCACCTCGTAGCGAGATCGTGTCATCTCACTCAGCCCGAACGAGGCAGCAACCAGCAGCAGACAAAAAGGCAGCCCAAACAGGAGCACTGGATGCTTGCGCGCATGACGATTCAGCCGCTGTGTGAGGTTGTCTGGATTGGAAAGTGTACGACGCGGGCGGAACATTTTGACCTTCCACGGCAGTGTTAGCGAGAAGGCGCAGTGGAACAGGCAACAGGCAACACGCATTCGCGCATCCACACGCGCCACAACGACAGCACAGAAAGAGAACAGCAGCGGCAAAAGCAATGATACAAACGCGCTACAAATACATTCTGTCTCGGTGGGTTGTCTTGCTGCACTCATCCGCTTACCCACTAACTCATTCTCGCCCCCGTGTGCCTACCAGAACGGCAGACATAGTGATGGGCGTGTGTGTGGGCGTCATGGCACATGCAATACACACACGCGATCGACAGCTGCCGCATGATCAGCAGCTGGCGGTGCTGTTGCGTCGGTGGTGGGTGCAGCCGCAGACTACAAGAATATAGCGTTTGCCAATGGTCACCACGTTCGCGTGCTCGTTCATGCTGGGTATATGTATGTGTGTGTATGTGCGTGTACATGTGACCAAGTGTGTGTTCTCTTTTTCACGCAAGCATGGAGCCAGGGGCAGACATGGAAACGGAAGAGGACGCGGTGCTGCACGAGTTCG
>QZWT01000247.1:0-18446 GCA_004114315.1 Cochlonema odontosperma | reverse complement strand
GCGGACACAACAGCTGCTATCTATCGGCAATCACAGCTGCCTACGCCACCAACGCATCGAAAGCCTCGGTAGTCGGGTTCCACTGCCACTGTTGCAGCTTGTATCCATAGGGCATGGGCTCAATACAGTACAGTGTCTCCAGCTTCGCTGTCATTTGCATCATCTGCTGGCTGCTCAGATCCATCACGTAGGCTAGCAGTGTCCGCATCACTGCCTTGTGTGTCACAATCAGCATCGAGTCGTGGCGCCGTTCTAGGTCCAACAGGATCGGCTGCACACGCTCAATCACGTCCAAATAGGATTCCGCCCCAATCCCCGGATACCGCCAACTCAGTTTGTCCGTCTCACGCTCTGCATACTCTTCCGGACACCGGGCCTTGGACTCTGCCAGTGTGAGTCCTTCGCACGACCCCGCATCGCGTGCGTTCAACATACGCACATGCTGCAACATGAGCGACAATGCAATCGTGCACTACACCGCACCACCACCACCACCACCACCAACACACACACCTGAATGTCGTACAGATCAGAGGAAAAGTGCTCGACAGTCTGTATCGCTCGTTGCATCCGACTGGTGAGCACAAGAAAGTTGTCGCTCACAGACTCGGAATAGGGAGACGGATGCAGTTGGCATTGTTCTTGCTCTCGATACACCTGCTCGGCAAACATGCAGCGCTGTACGTCCACGAATCGTGCAAGCGCTTGTGCATATCGCTTGCCCCGCTCAGTCAGCTATTTCGCGGGATGCGGTCAGCACACGCGAGTTCAGCGGGTTTCGTATGCACAGTGCACCTACCGCTGCGTTTCCACCTGTCTTCTCCAGCACGTTGTCGGAGCTTTCGCCGTGTCGCGTGAGCCACACTTGGCGACGCGCAAGATTCATGTTCATCAGGTAGTACACCACCTGGCTGGTGAGATAGCTGCTGATCCCAAATGTCACCACCTAGTCACGACACACATCATACACCGGTAGACGTGCGCATGAGGTGGCGTCTACTTTTTGGCCCACATTGATGAGCTTACAATAGGACGCCCCCCACGTTTCCTCTCGCTCGCCAATAGGCTCGTATGCTTTTTCATAGTTCTTCACACGCTCCTGGAAGTCTTTGAGCGACGTGTCTGGGTCTTTGTTGGCGTAGTCGGGTCCCGATAACTTAAGCAGCATGTTCCGCGCCAGAATATCCGGATCATCGCAGATCGATTCGAGGAACAGAACAGACACATTCGGCTCGCTAGAGCAGCGCTGCATGATCGCAAGCCTGGTGGTTGAGAGACGCGTGAGGTGAGGCCAGAGCGTGAAGTGGAGCACCGTACGCGTGTGCCCCGACAAGCAGCTCGAGTGAAACACTTACCGCCGTGCGCAGTTGGAATTCGTTGCGTCTACGCATGCACGCATGATCTCACATCCAAACACGCATGCACGTCTCACCATGAATAGCCACTTTCCCGCCATTTCGCAGCCACAGCAGCAGCTCCTCTAAGCTGTCCATTGCCAGCTGATCCCGCACTAGATGCGCCTCCTTGTTGTCCGGATCGAAGAACGCGGAAGAGTGCTGATCGCTGGCGACGGAATTGGCAGCAGGATCGACTTTGACCACAATACGCCGGCGGTTTCCCACATTGAAAATCTAACAGTGTCACACATTACACGTGCCATATACACAGAAAGTGCGGGAGGGTGCAGGAGGGTGCGGGAGAGCGCAGGAGAGTGCTGCTACCTTGGTGTGGAAGCCCAGCCAGCTAAGATATCGTTTGATACGCCGTACAATATAGCTCTTGCCGCGTGCTGGTAAGCCAACTGTGGGTGAAGACGAGTATGAGTGTGAGCATACGAGCAACAGCGAGCAGAACGCGTGCGTATCGCCTATCTACGCACCCATGACAATCACCACCTTAGGCCCAATCTCATTCTTATCCTGCAGCTTGTCTAGGGCCGTGATAAAAGCGTGAAGGTGCACTGCGCACCCACCATTATTGGGCCACAGCGCGGGCGATGAGGATCGCTCTACGCACACTAAGTGCTGTGGAATACTCAACAAGGAAGCCGGAAGTAGCATCTGCTCCTTTAGCCGAGATGCCGGCATCGACTGTACACGACCGTGAGCTTGAAAGGGTATGCATGCAAGGCGGCAGGACGTGCCTGTACACGCGAGCGCAGTGGGTGCTTGTGCGCCATGTTTGCTTGCGAAAACACGGTGACTGTACCGATAGGTTTGGCCCAGACACACATCCCCACAAACACAAACACGAACGCGGAAATGGAGTGCAACGCAGAAGATATTGGTGCAATGATATGCAATCACCACAGCCATGATGCTATTATTGTACATACATCGAGCGTGTGCCAATACTCATGGCGCGAAACAAGAACTGTAAAGAAAAGAAAAAGGCAGGCGAGCGTCATTGTGCGCCAGAAGAAAAGCCGATGGTCGATGGTCCGTTGGTAGGCGCGTGCGACATTCTCACTTGCTGCTTCGGCCTGCTTATCGTGTTGCGCTCGCGCACTGATTGCTTCGCGCTGCTGGACAGCGTGCATCTCTGCCATTTGTCCAGCTTGGTCAAGCGCCTGCTCCAGCTCGTGCACGCGCTCTCGCATCTGCACCACTGTCTCCATACTACTGGCTTCCACACGTTCGACAAAACTGAGCCGGCCTTGTAGTGCGGACAGCGCCTCGTCTTTCTGTTGCAGGCCCGCTTTCGCTTCGTGTAGCATTTGCTCCATCTGACGCATTGCTTTCTCATACTCCTCCACCACCGGCTCCACCGTACGAATAAACGAGGATTCGCACATCTCTTCCGGTGGGTGTGACTGAGGCGCAGCAGTCTGCGGCATCTGTGACGCCCGTCGAGAGCGCGGTCGCGATGGTGTCTCGGATGCGGATGCGGATGCGGATGCCGACTCAAGCTTGGTTGTGGATTCCGAGTGAATGCTGCCACTCTCATCCTCCGCATGACTGGTCTGGCCAGCGTCACTCGTGTTCATCAGCTTTCGCATCTGGCGGCGTGCTCGCCGGCTCACTTTCTCAGTCTGGTCGATCAGCTGCTGCAGCCTTGTTAACTCGTCCTCGCACGCGATTGCGCCCAGACTCTGCAACAGCTCTGCTTTCATCTCCTTGGCTGGTTCTGCGACCGGAAAATCTACAGGACCAATAGACGAGATGCTTTTTTGACGTGACCGGTCGGTTGTATCGGATTCGTTATCTGTACCACCTATGGATAGGTCGAGCAACTACATGTTGGTGTCATGGTGTTTACCTTGCTCCAATCTGCTACGCAGGACCTGGACTTCGTCGCGCAGTCGAATAATTTGTTCCTGCAATACATTCACATCCGTGGACAGTTCTTCATTCAGACAGACTTGATTCTTGATGTGCCGCGCACGTGATGCATACTTAAGCGTATTACCGGTCTCCGATAGATTGAGGGAAGCCGGCGACACACACGCAATCATGAGTGTTCGGCTACACGGTGTGTGGGTCTACAAGAGGGGACCAGCGCGTGTGTGTACCTATTGCCACCGAGTGCATCTTGCAGTAGTCGAGTGAGTTTGGAATCTAGCATGCTTTCAGTTCATTGCGTCAACGCACGCACGCATGCTTTCACTCTTGCCTACCGCGATACGGAACGTGTCCGGGGATTCTGCGCGTGTCCGTTAACGCGCCAATCACATTGCCCAAGGCAGAAAGCCCTGCATTGATGCTGATGCCTTCTTTGGCGCGGTCACCAACTGCGAGCGTGCGCTTAAGCTGCACGGGAGATGGGTAAGCGAGAGAGACAGAGAAGAGGGAAGGGTGCATACTCGCTCGGAGCCCGCTAGGTCAACGAAGTGAAACTTGGCCAGCAACACGGCACCGTCTCCATCCTCGGCGGCGGAATGCATGTCTACAGACATACGGCCCGGACTGCCTATACCCATCGTCTTTCGCAGCTCGCGCACAGGAAGACCAGGTGTCCAGGACCGGCGATCATCCATCGACCGACGCGAGCGATGCTCCTGACGCATTGTCACGGTAAAGATGGCATGGCTTCTGCTGGACTTCTCGTTCATGTCCGTGCCAGCTGTTTGGCGGCGCCACGAGCCCAGCGCCAACTGCTTCATAATGTCGTCAGGACCGGTGACAGGCACTTCGCAGAGATTGGTGACGTAGATGCGACCACGCGGATCTTCCCGGATTTGCAGCTGCAAGGGAGAGGATGCGAGAAGATCAACCAGTTCCTCGTTATGAATTTCAAGGAACGAGACACGGATCGAGGTGGTGACTGGTGGCGGGGGGAGAAGAGCGAACATGTCCCTCACTGCTCGCGGAACAATACCTAAAGCGAGGTAAGGGGGAGGAGAGAGATGAGCGCATTGGTGTGGCGCGGCGTAACGTGACACAAAACGACGATGCGTCTACCGAGATGATCAGCGTGCACGGTGTCGTCCGTGTCGCCCATTCCCATTGTATACGTTTTCCCGGACGACGTTTGGCCCTGTAGCGCACCCGCGCACTCAGTGCAGCCACTCAGAGGCAGTGCATACATAGGCGAGTATAGTGACATTATAACCTAGAGCGGAAGTGGTCAGCATACAGCCACGATGCGTAGATGCCTTTTAGGAATTTCGCGACCAGCGGAAACACCGCAGTGGAATAGACGTCGGTTTGAGAAGCGGAGGGATGGAAGATGGCGTCGTATGTGTATTGGCGCCGACCGGGGAGGATGGCCAGCGTGTTGGGCACAGCGGCGTTCAACAGCACCGCTTCGACGGGAAGCCCGTTGGGAGGCCGCAGCTGCAGCTCGGATGGATTGAGCGGCCTCACACGTACAGCTGGAGAAGCACGACAACCGCGCTATAAGCAGGTGTGCAAAACAGGGGAATTGCGCGCGAGAGAAGAACGCACCAACGCGCACATTGGCGGGAGCGGTCATGAGGGCGGTGAGGGAACGCGTCGTGGTGTGCGTCAGCGACTGCGCCGCCATCGTGCACATCCTCTTCCGGCAAGTGTCACTGTTATTCGTCCGCCACCGCAGATATGGTACGTCCCTCATCCGCTGCTGCCCGTGCCCAGTCGACTGGACAAAGATGGATGGATGCGATGGTGTGTCGGATGCGATGGTGTTATGGCGGTGGATGCGTCAGCCGACAAGATGGTTCACCGCCACTAGCACTACCCTCACCACCACCACCGTGTCCATCCGCGCCGTGGCAGCGTATGTATACGAGTTGGACTAAACGCGTGTGTGGGGATGTTCGGGTAGACCACAGACGCTGCTCCTGCCGCTCCGACCAACACCATGCGCGAGCTGCGCATTGAGAAGCTGGTGCTGAACATCTGTGTTGGTGAATCTGGCGATCGTTTGACGCGTGCAGCAAAAGTGCTTGAGCAGTTGACTGGTCAGACACCCGTGTACTCTAAGGCCCGCTACACCGTGCGCACATTCAGCATTCGTCGTAACGAAAAGATTGCCGTGCACTGCACCGTGCGTGGACCCAAGGCTGAGGAGATTCTTGAGCGCGGCCTGAAGGTGAAGGAGTACGAACTCCGACGCAGAAACTTCAGCGATACCGGCAACTTCGGTTTCGGTATTCAGGAGCACATTGATCTGGGCATCAAGTACGACCCAGCTATCGGCATTTACGGCATGGACTTCTACGTCGTGATGGGCCGTCCTGGCTTCCGTGTGGCACGCAAGAAGCGCTGCCCCGCCAAGATCGGATACAAGCATCGCTCCACCAAGGAGGAAAGTGTCAACTGGTTCAAGCAGAAGTTTGACGGCATTGTGTCCAACAAATAGGAAATGATACATTGTTCTTAGCGCTCTTTGTGTTCTCGACGTGTGTGCTCTGTGTAGTCCTTGTGGTCTGTTTCAATGCGCGCGTGAATGTTGCGAGAGTCGATCATGTAGAAAAAACGAGCTAGACGCGTGTTGAGCACAGCTGCTCGGGCGGGCACGCCAATGGCAGTGTTGGTGTAGAGCATGAACCATCCAATGGCAAAAGCCATGCCATAGCCAGCGCCGTGGAGCACCTGTTCAGTGGTGTGGTAGCCAAGATAGACTCTGAAGGAGGGGGGAGAGGGCGGCGAATGAGACCGTGTGTATCGTGGGGATGGTCACCCGCGTACCTGCCAATGCATACTAGCCAACAGGCAGTGCCCAGCAACGCGACAAGACACCATTGGGACGGCCGTGACAGTCCTGAGCTGGAGCGACAGCGTTAAGCACCACACCACACCACGCAGGTGATGGGACAGCCTACCGGCGCAGCAGCAGCAATGTGTGGAACATGGTGAGATAGGCCATGAACTGAGCATGACTGCTTGGGTATCCGAACCCTGTGCCAAGACACTCGGCTACCAGGCGGGTGAGCGGGGGTACGGTGGGATGGGCGTGGCGGAGTTACGGTAAGGGCGGGGAAGGGCAAAGGTCGCCTTCAAGCCAAGGTTCAGCACTTCACATGCCAGCTGGCCAGCGAGTGCCCACAGGAACACCAGTTCGCGGCGCATGCACAGGGTGGTGCCGTACACCACCAAGGCAACAAACGGCAGCAGAGAAAACAGGGCCAGGGCCTCGCCCAGACGATCGCCATGCTCGTACTGCACGAAGGTCATTGTGTAGGCGGTGAGATGTCGCGAGCATGGCGATGTTGCTGCATGGACAGGCGCAGTGCGAAACATAGCTGCGTGACGCGTTGTTTGGAGCGAGAGAAGGTGGCGATAGCAGGAGGGGAAGTGGAAGGAAGAGGAAGGGAGAGAAAGAGGAGGTAGAAGGGAAGAGGAAGGGAAGAGGAGGTGGAAGCAGAAACGGAAGTGGAAACAGAAACGGAAGTGGAAACAGAAGGGGAAGCATGATGGCCAGTGCAACAGCTGTGTCGCACAATTAGAAGTCGTTCAGTCAACATCAATGTGGTAAATAATTATCGAAATTACTCGCTGCCACTTGTCACTGGCAACCACAGCCACGGTCACGTGGTTCTCATGACCGACACACTGCCGATCCGTTTTCAGGAGCATCTGCAGGTGAGCCGAGGGAGACGCGTGTTCTGACGCCGCCACCGCCTGTCGTCCCAGCTCACTGCCCTGGGCATTGATGCTGCCCATGTCGGCTTTGCCACCCTCACCCTCGAGTCCGATCGCTTCATCTGTGTCCGCGAAACCGCTGCCGACCAGAACCGCATCTGCATCGTCGACCTGTCCGACGCCGCCAAGATCACCCGTCGTCCCATCACGGCCGACTCCGCCATCATGAATCCTGCTGCTCAAATCATCGCCCTTAAGGCCGGTCGCCAGCTCCAGATCTTCAACCTCGACCTGCGTGCCAAAGTAAAGGCTCACGTGATGAACGACGACGTCGTGTTCTGGAAATGGATTAGTCCTCGTACCATCGGTCTGGTCACCGAAACCGCCGTCTATCACTGGCCTATGGAAACAGACGCGGCGCCCACCAAAATGTTCGATCGACACGCGAGTCTGAACGGCAACCAGATCATCAACTATCGTGTGGACACTGCCGACAAGTGGCTGGTGCTTGTCGGCATCTCTGCGAAGGACAATCGTGTGGTGGGCGCCATGCAGCTGTACTCGTGTGAACGGAGTGTGAGTCAACCCATCGAGGGACACGCCGCGGCGTTTGCCGAAATACGACTGGAAGACAGCGCCGTGCCCACTCGCTTGTTCACCTTTGCTGTGCGTACGGCTGCCGCCGCAAAACTGCACATTGTCGAAGTCGACCACTGCGAGGGGGCGCCCGTCTACCAAAAGAAGGCCGTTGACATCGACTTCCCTCCCGAGGCCGTCAACGACTTTCCCGTCGCCATGCAGATTGGCCATCGCTACGGCGTAGCCTATGTCATCACCAAGTACGGATACATCCATATCTACGACCTAGAGACGGGCACCCGCATCTACATGAACCGCATCAGTGGCGACACCATCTTTGTCACCGCCGAGCTAGAAGCGTCTGATGGCATCATCGGTGTCAACCGCAAAGGACAAGTGCTCAGTGTCAGCATGGACGACACTAATCTCGTGCCCTATGTCCTCGAAGTGATGGGCAATGCCGATCTCGCTCTCAAAATAGCTGCTCGTGCTGGCCTGTCCGGGGCCGACGATCTCTACCTCGGTCGTTTCCAACAGCTGCTCGCGCAAGGAAACTATGGAGAGGCCGCGAAAGTTGCTGCCAGGTCGCCACAGGGTATGCTGCGCACGCCTGACACCATAGAACGCTTCAAACAACTGCCCGCCACGTCTGGACAACTCTCCCCCATTCTCCAGTACTTCGGCATTCTTCTAGAAAAGGGCGAGCTTAACAAACACGAGTCCATCGAGCTGGCGCGTCCTGTTCTTGCGCAAGGCCGCAAACAGCTGTTGGAAAAGTGGCTTAAGGAAGACAAGCTGGAGTGCAGCGAGGAGCTCGGTGATATTGTCAAGCAGTTCGATGTCACCCTTGCCCTGTCCGTCTTCCTGCGCGCAAGCATCCCCCAGAAAGTCATCCAGTGCTTTGCCGAAATCGGACAATACGACAAGATCATCCTGTATGCGCGAAAAATGAACTACCAGCCAGACTATGCCTTTCTGCTGCAGTTTGTCATGCGTGCAGATCCGGAGCGGGGGCATCAGTTTGCCGCGCTGTTGGCCAATGACGAGACCGGTCCGCTCGTGGACCTTGATCGTGCCGTGGACGTCTTCCTACAGCAGAACCAGATCCAGCAGGCGACCAGTTTTCTTCTGGACGCGCTGAAGGAAAATCGGCCTGAGCAAGGGCACTTGCAAACACGACTGCTGGAGATCAATCTGATCCACGCCCCGCAGGTCGCCGACGCCATTCTCGGCAACGAGATGTTTTCTCATTACGATCGCCCCAAGATCGCGCAGCTGTGCGAAAAGGCCGGCCTGTATCAACGGGTAGCCTCCTTCCCTCTCCCTCCGCCCGGAGCTGACGAAGCATGATGTAGGCGCTCGATCACTACGTTGACATCTTCGATATCAAGCGCACTATTGTGCACACCCAACTGCTTAATGCCGAGTGGCTTGTCGCGTATTTCGGTCGCCTGTCGCCTGAAACCGCACTCGAGTGTTTGCGCGAAATGATGACCAACAATCTGCGACAGAATCTTACCGTGTGTGTACAGGCGGCGACGAAGTACTCCGAGCAACTAGGCGCTGTAAATCTAATTCGCATGTTCGAAGAGTTCGACACGTTTGAAGGTATGTTTGGTCGTGTCATGTTGTGTTGAGTCGTCTTGTCGCACCCGTCGTCTGACAACACCCGCAGGGCTGTACTACTATCTCGGTTCGGTGGTGAACTTCAGCCAGGATCCGGAAGTGCATTTCAAGTACATCCAGGCGGCGGTACGCACCGGTCAGATCAAGGAAGTGGAGCGTATCTGTCGGGAAAGCAACTACTATGACCCAGAACGCGTGAAGAACTTCCTCAAGGAAGCCCAGCTGTCCGATCAACTGCCGTTGGTCATTGTCTGCGATCGCCATGGCTTTGTCGCCGACCTCGTCTTCTACCTTTACCAACAAAACCAACACAAGTTTATCGAGATCTACGTGCAGCGTGTGAATCCCGCCAAGACACCACAAGTCATTGGCGGTCTGCTGGATGTCGACTGCGACGAGTCTGTGATCAAAACATTGCTTTCGTCCGCTTCCGTGGCAGAGATCAATGTGAGCGAGCTGGTGGAGGAAACGGAGCGGCGCAACCGCTTGAAACTGATCGGCCCCTGGCTCGAATCTCGTGTGCGCGAGAACTCGCAAGACCCCGCGGTCTACAACGCGCTTGCCAAAATCCTCATCGACAGCAACCAGAATCCGGAACAATTTCTCAAGGACAACACGCTGTACGACCCACGCATCATCGGCCGCTACTGCGAAAAGCGAGATCCGCATCTGGCTTTCGTGGCCTACCAGCAAGGACAGTGTGACGAAGAGCTGTTGCTGGTGACCAACGAGAACTCCATGTTCAAGCACCAAGCGCGGTACCTCGTGAAGCGACGGGATCTGGATCTCTGGGCACGCGCACTAGAACACTCCAGTCCGTTTCGCCGTACAGTGGTCGACCAGGTAAGCGGTTGTTGTGCACACCACGAGCCACATTCGACTGCTCATTTTGACCACAGGTGGTGTCCACTGCACTGCCCGAGTCCCAAGATCCAGAGGATGTTTCTGTCACTGTCAAAGCGTTTATGGCAGCCGATCTGCCTAACGAGCTGATCGAGCTGCTGGAGAAGCTGATCCTGGAGAACTCTGCGTTTAGCGACAACAAAAACCTGCAGAATCTGCTTATTCTCACAGCCATCAAGGCCGACACCACACGCGTCATGGACTACATCACTCGGCTCAATAACTACGATGCGGCAGACATCGCTGGATTGGCCATTGGCAAAGGCCTGTTCGAGGAGGCATTCAGCGTCTACAAGAAGTACGGGGTGCATGCGAGCGCCGCGGGTGTGCTGCTTGAACAGATTGGGGATCTTGAGCGTGCGCAAGAGTATGCGGAAAAGTGCAATATTCCGGAAGTATGGTCGCGTGTGGCGAAAGCACAGCTGGAGGCAGTGCGCGTGCCAGAGGCAATCGACTCGTATTTGCGCGCCGACGACGCGAGCAATTACGCGCAGGTGATCACGGTGGCGTCGCGCGCAGACGTCTACGAAGACCTGGTTCGTTTCCTGGTGATGGCGCGACGACGTCTTCGTGAAGCGATGATCGAAAGCGAGCTGCTGTTCGCCTATTGTAAAACCAATCGGCTGGGCGAGGTCGAGGAATTCTTGTCGGCTCCGAACATCGCGCAGGTTCAGGTGGTGGGTGATCGATGCTTCGCCGACGGATTGTATGACGCGGCGAGAATCCTCTTTTCCAAAATATCTAACTGGTCGCGCCTTGCGTCCACGCTTGTGTACGTTGGCGAGTACCAGGGGGCGGTGGACAGTGCGCGCAAAGCCAACAGCACAAAGGTGTGGAAGGAGGTCAATAAGGCGTGCGTTGATTGTCGAGAATTCCGTCTTGCTCAGCTCTGTGGACTCCACCTTATCGTCCACGCTGATGAACTTCAGGAGATGATCCAGCTGTACGAGTACCAAGGGTACATTGAAGAGCTTATCCAGCTGCTGGAGGCTGGCCTGGGGCTGGAGCGTGCACACATGGGCATGTTCACAGAGCTGGCGATCCTGTATGCAAAGTATAAGCAGGACCGCATCATGGAGCACCTGAAGCTCTACAGCTCGCGCATCAACATCCCGAAAGTGATTCGCTCGTGTGAAGACGCGCACTTATGGGCGGAACTGGTGTTCCTGTACGTGCACTACGACGAGTTCGACAACGCCACGCTAACAATGATGCGACACGCCACGGACGCGTGGGATCACACGCGTTTCAAGGACGTGGTGGTGAAAGTGGCCAATCTGGATCTTTATTATCGGGTAAGTTGTTTTTCTAGATGACGCGAAGGATAACACAAAACCGGATATCGTCCGTGTTTCCAGGCACTGCGTTTCTACCTCGACGAGCAGCCGATGCTGATCAACGACCTGTTGGCAGCACTGGCACCACGTGTGGACCACACTCGGGTGGTGCAGATGTTTGAGAAATCGGACAATCTCCCGCTCATCAAGCCCTACTTGGTGGCAGTGCAACCGTCGAACAACGCGGCCGTGAACAGCGCGTATAATGAGTTGCTGATTGAGGAGGAGGACCACAAGCTCCTGCGCGATTCCATTGATCACTTTGACAATTTCGATAACATTGCGTTAGCGTCGCGACTAGAGCGCCATGAACTGCTCGAATTCCGTCGCATCTCAGCGCACCTGTACAAGAAGAATCGGCGCTGGAAGCAGTCGATTGCGCTGTCGAAAGAGGACCGTTTGTACAAGGATGCCATCGAGACGGCATGCGAATCGAAGGACGGAGAGGTTGCCGAAGAACTGCTCCGCTACTTCGTCGAGAACAGGCTCCGAGAGCAGTTCTCGGCGTGTGTGTATATCTGTTATGAGCAGGTGAAGCCGGACGTCGTGCTCGAACTGGCTTGGCGAAACGGTTTGCACGACTTTGCTATGCCATACATGATTCAGACGCTGCGAGAGTACACGCAAAAAGTCGATCTTCTGGAACGACAGAACTCCGAAAGAGCCGCGAAGGATGCAACACGCGAAAAACAAGGTGTGTCGTGTTCTCTTGCGAGCACCTCGGTTCTCAGGCGCTAACCGCGGTTGGCATTGTGTAGAGGGGCCTATCATCCGGCCAGGCGTGGGGGGCGGTGTCGGAACAGGCGGGCCGCTGCTCATCACCTCGGGTGCAATGTACGCCTATTGATCGATGCTCCTTCTCGTTTTCGTTTCTGACATGTTTCACCAGGGGAATTGCTCCAGCATATGGCAACGGCCCTAGCGGCGGAAACCCGATGTTCTAAGCAGTGTTTTGGCGATGCTACGGCAATAAAGTACTGTGTGCAACGCAGCAAACGCCGAGCGTCCTGGCGGGATCTACAACGCGCTGAGATAGCGCATGCTCAATCACGCCACTCCTTCTTGTCTACCCTTTTTTGGCACACGCACTATGCCATCGCCCGACTGGGTTCTCACCTGCGATCCGGTGCTGCACAAAGCATCCACGCCTGGCACCGACAAGGTCCGTATGGTATACCGCCACGGCAGCGTGGACAACTCGGGGGTAAGCTGTTGTCTGCAGTGCGCGGGGTGCTGTGTGCTTACGCGTCAAGTCTGCGAACCTGCAAGATCCGCGAACCCTGCACCCACAGTCGCTTGGCGCACCTAAGGGGAAACGAAAATTGGCCAAGACGTTCTCGCGATGTCGGTTCCAGGTAGCGCGTCGACTGCGGTAACAGGAGTGGTAATACTTATGGATGCATGCCAACAGTTGGACTCTAACACACGATTTCCAACCTCTATATTTATCCAGGGACTTCCTGACCTGGCTACCACGGATGCTATTCACACACACTTTGCGAAGTTTGGCCGCGTGAAGCATGTTCATATAGAATTGTGTCCACACACGGGTGCCAGTGTAGGGCTGGCGCGCGTGACATTCGAGGGCTCCTCGCACGGGCCAGAGCCGACAGCTGTTACCGCTCAGCGCAAATGCAACGGCAAGCTCATTCTTGGAAATGTTGTATCCGTTGTGATCGACGACCTTGGTATGATTGCGCGGAGGGTGGAGGGTGGAGGAGGAAGGAGAGCAGCAGCCTGAGCATGCTTATTGCATTCACTGTAGGTTTAAAGCTAAAGCACGTGGCCCGTCAAATAGCCGATAAAAAGACAGCACAATTTGTCACGCATCAGCGCTACGATGCTCACAAAATGCGAGAGGATCGCGTGCAGCTTTCGCGCTTCGACTCGGAGGGCACGGTATCGCGCACTGCACCCTCTTCGAGTGCAGCGCCGGCGTCTAACACTGCACCTCAACGCACACCAAAAGCAGTCGAAAACTCGCCTACGCTACAAGAGAAGGGCGAAATCTCACCGCAAGCGCATCCGCCTTTGTCCTCCGTGCCAAAAGAGCACGCCAGCATAGAGCATTGCAACGCTGTCATTCAGCAGATCAGCCGGACGGTGGTTGAGGACCTGTGTCGGAAAATGCTGGCGCCGATGATGACGAAGTTCTTAGCGTCGGCGGTGAAAAAGAGGTTAGCCTTTGTTGTGCCGGTACATTGTTGAGCAGCGTTGAAGGGTGCAGGTGGTGCAGGCAGCGCAGCCGGACATACAGCAGCCGGCAACAGCGCCTTCAATGCCGCTGAATGTGCAACTAAGCCTGTCCGCGCTTCCCGCATTTAAACGACGGCGCACAGAGCCAACGCGAAAACGACATATATATCAAAATCGTGCTACGGCAGAGACGGAGGCGGAGGTGGCGGAAGAGCACGCCATAGAAAACGACACCAGCGAGTGGCACGATACAGAGCCTGTCATCGAAGACACCACGCCTGGCGAACGAACGCCCACCCCACATCCCAGCGACCAGACCGCAAGCGTTGATAAACAGCACTGCTTTGGTGGAACGAACGAGGACGAGTACTTCCAACAGCAGCTGAGGCAAAGACTGGCTGACGCCAGCTTTGACGCAGAAGGTGAGCGAATGGATTGCGGGAATCTTTTGGCCAACAGAAATAGTGAGCACGCAAGTGACAGAACACGTGACGGGCAGTGCGCGAACGGAAGGCTACTACCAGCTGACCCCGGAAATGAAGGGCTCGCTAATACTCGGTGGCGTGGTTGTGAAACGCATGCTTAAGAGCAAGATGACATCGCGGGCATCACGCATCAACCAGCGTCGTTTTGCCGCGACTGTGGACGACACCAGACTGGGCATGGCAGATGCGGATACAGCTGCGCGGCTGAGCCAGCTCAAACTGCGCAGAAAGCAGCTGCGATTTGCACGATCCACCATCCACGGCTGGGGCTTATTTGCGTCAGAGCACTTGGATGCCAAAGACCTAATTATCGAATATGTTGGCGAGGTGATTCGCCAGAAGGTGGCGGACAAACGCGAGCAGGTGTACACACAGCAGGGCATTGGAAGCAGCTACTTGTTTCGCATCGACGAGGATCTGATCGTGGATGCGACGCGTGCTGGCAATGTAGCTCGCTTTTTGAATCACTGTTGTACGGTAAGTGTTTGTTGTGCCTTGTGCCTTGTGCCTCATGCCTTATGCTCACTCGCACATTGCGTTTGTGTTGCGATGATTAGCCCAACTGCAGTGCACGCATTGTGACGGTGGACAACCAGAAAAAGATTGTTATATTTGCAAAGCGGGACATTGAAGAGGGAGAAGAGTTGACATACGACTACAAGTTCCCTCTGGAAGACGAGAAGATTCCATGCTACTGCGGGTCGCCAGGATGCCGTGGGACACTGAACTAGCAAGGTGGCGGGGGACAGGCGTGTGTGTGACGGGCAGAACGCGTGAGTGTGTACGAGCATGTGTGTTCACAATATCACCAGCTATTTGGGTAATTTGATGTATCATCAGTAAAGTCGTCATGATCGCTACTTTCCAGTCCGGTGCATTCTTCGGTGCTAGCCACGCTGGCAGGCCAATGCGCCTCGTTGTCGCTCGATGGAAATGCGAGCAGTTCGCTGTCTGAGCAAGTGTTTGAGCAAGTGTCTGAGCAAGTGTCTGAGCAAGTGTCTGAACTGGTTTTCCCAAAGTCAACGGCTATTTCATTGTCGCTAGTCAGGTCTTCGTGCTTCAGCTGCGCTGTGGTGAGACTGGATGGCGCAAGCGTGGCGCTCAACAGCACGCATACCAACCTTGTCGAGAAGAGGGCGAAACTGCGAAGTGCGCCGGTAGAGCAGGCGGTCCAGCGCCTTTTCAATGTCTGCGGTGTCACCCGAGGGAGCAAGTTCCTGCAATGACACGGGATAAGAGAAGCGCAGACAGCTGTATGCCCACGTATTTAACGAAATAGAGGGGAGACTGAGGAGCGGTGACGGTGCTCAGCACTGGCGTGAGGGCTCTGACGATAGCGGGGATGTAGGCTTGGACACTTTTAGTTCTCTAAACAATAGTGCATCAATACAGAGTGACTGTGTCGCCCTTGGGTGTACCAGTGAGTACTGAGGGGAGAAGAGACGTGGGATACGGTGTAGCAGATGTCCCACCACCATGCGCGTCATAGCGGTCTCCAACAGAATGCACACAGAGTTCCAGAACTCCTGTGTCATTTCGCCTGGTACCGGGGGGTGAGTACGTTTCCCGAGCCATGGTGTAGGCGTGGGCGTGTGCTTCTGCACACCCGTCATCTCACCATTGGTCTGCATATGCACAACAAACTCCAGCTTTTTAAGAGTGACAGGTGCCAGCTGCGGATGGTACTTTGTTTTCGGAATGGCGCTGGTGGAGGAGCGGTACAGGTAGAACACTAGCAGCGCATATACGGGTGCGCATAGGGATTGGAAAGGGCATACAATAGCACTGCTGTTGCGAAGCGGTCTCGTCCGTCACAGCCGCACCAGCGGACAAGCCACACCGCGACCAAATCTGCATATACTTAGCGATACGCGTAGGACGCGCACCGACCACCTTCAAGCGACACACCGCCTGCATGATCTTCTGACGCGCAGCATCGGAATAGGGAAGCAGCGGACAGTCTATGCCATGAGCACTGTACGGCTGGAAGGAGATGTATGCGCAGATGGGTTAAGGAGAAGCAACGCAACAACAACAACAACAACATGGACACAACAAGGATATGGAGGTGAGCACGTCGCCAACCACGTCGATGTCGGAGGGACAATGGGGCAGCGGCGGGATGTGCAGCGTGGTGTGGCAGCTGAGCTGGAAGGTGGCGAGGTGAGCGTGGTGAGTGCGCAGCGTGGTAGGCGTCAGCGCCACACGCAGCACCGATGTGGGAAACGCGACGGAGGACGCCATGCAAGCAGACGTGACCGTTTATTGTGTTTGAGTGCTACTACGTGCGACGCACATCGATGTCGCGTGGCTTGTTCCAACGCAGCTGGTAGCTCTTCACGATGTTGCCTATGCCGCTCACGCCGCCCAATGCTGCCAGAACTGCGCTGTATGCTTCGCCTGTTGCATATGCTCGGGGGGCAGCAACACCGATCAGCAGGGCAGAGGCCACTGGAAACAGGAGGATCACCACTGCACCACCGCCACCGCCACCCACCTGAGCCTACGTCGTAGCCCATCCGCTTCTCGCCTCGGTCAATGGCCACCCTGTACACGCACCACGTCAGCAATGAACGCATGATCCGCCTGCTCGCCTGCTCGCCTGCCTACCCTGCATATAGGAACAGTCCTGCGATCCCACCGGCAATGGCTGCTGCCCGTGGATTGCGCAGTGTTCTGTACGCATACAGACTTGCGCTCACGCCTAATCACGTGTGTGGTGTCAGTGGTGACCAAGGGCCGTGTCTCGCCGCTGTTCTGCTTACACGCTGCTGAAAGAACATAGTGCGGCAACGGATCTGCGTAGGAGGCAGCGGTTGACACTACTGCTGCTGCTGTTTGCGGTTTGGATGGATTGGGGTTTGTCGCTTCAATCATCGTGCACACAACTAACACGAGAAGACAGGTGGGAATGGACCATCAAATGATGTCATCTTGACCTGACCACGAATAAGCTATCTTACGCGTTTCCTTTTTCGACTACGAGGAAGATACGCGCTTACTCTCTGATCCGTCACGTGTGCGTCACATGCTTGTTTGCTTGCTCCTCTCTCCCTGCTCCCGCTCCCTTCTCAGCATACTATTATCATTTCACGATCGCAACCACTACGCCCATCGCTGCAATGATCAGTATCATCGCAAAGCTAATCCACGCTATGCGGCATCGTCGTCGCCACGTGAATCCGTCACTGCTCAATGCGATCGAGCGGCCTGAGATGCAGCCGCCCACACACCACAGCGGTGGAAGCAGAAACCCCGACCAGAAAAGGTAGAAGGGAAGCGAGCGCTCAGGATGCCGTCGGGCACGTGGTCTGGTCGATAGGTCGGAAATGTCGGACCATGATATCGACGACCCGACAGAGGTGCTCGAGTGTAGGAGATGGCGCGCCATTTCCGCACGGACAGGTGGCTGCGGAAGCGTGCTGTCCATCACATCACGTGTGTCTGTGGTAGGCGTGGTCGTAGCGATGGCGGTACAGGGGGTGGTCGTAAAACGCGTGTCTGTACGTGGAAGTGTGCTGCTTGATATATGCATGCCTGGTGTGAACATACTGTGCGCATCCACCGAGTGCCGTGAAGACATACCCGGGAAGCTGCGCCTGCTACTGGCGTGGCTGGTGGGTGGCGTGGAAACGGGCGAAGGCGGAGAGACCTCGTCCTCAGATCTCTGCGAATGGCCCACCACAAAAGACTGGTGTGTGGAATACATGGCGGAAAGAGGCGGCGGGATACACGCGAGGAGGGGAGAGGATGCGGGGAAAGCTGCGGTTACAGCGTTTCACAGCCGTGCTTCCCATGTAGTTAGTTTAGACTTTGCGAGTGAACTGTATGGTTGAGTCTGCGATGTGGCTGTCACATGACTCTGTGGCGACGCCTACTGCGCATCACCTGCTGTTTGTGGGGTTGGACGCGCTTCCGATATGATATGGTCTTTTGCTTGCCTTTCTTGCGGATGATGGCTTCTGGTGTCTGTCTTTCAGATGATGATGGTGGTGGTGATAAGACAGTGCATTCCCGCAAGGTGAACACGGGCGTGTATGCGACCCTACATGCTTGCGTTTCTTTTCGTCATAGCACATGCCACTGAGTGGTAGCCGCTAGTTTGCAGCGAGACAGTGTGCCCCGAAGCACGCTTGCTCTTGCAGATGTGTGTGAGGATGCACACTCAACATGCCACAGTCAAAATGATCGACAGCAAAGGCATTTATTGCACTCTGCTGAAACAGGCACTGAGAAAATGCACATCTGACGCATCGCTTAACGACGGGACGACCAGGTGCTACCGTCACGCGGAGAGGAAAGGAGGAGGAAGGGGC
>QZWT01000246.1:0-18523 GCA_004114315.1 Cochlonema odontosperma | reverse complement strand
CTTAAGATGCTCCACATAGCTACGGGTGTGAGCAGGAACAACAACATCCTCCGGCCCCACCACCCCCACCGCCAGTACTATCTTCGGTAAAGAAAGCTACTGGGGGACCTCCTGCTCCGCCACCGCCGCCGCCGGTAAAGGTTGCTGGAGGACCTCCTGCTCCACCGCCACCTCCAATGAAGGCTACTGGAGGACCGCCTCCTCCCCCACCTCCACCTCCTCCGCCCGTAGTGGCTGGGAAGATAGGTGGTGGAATACCTACCGCTCCACCTCCGCCCTCTTCTTCTGTAATGAAAGGAGGTCCTCCTCCTCCTCCACCGCCTCCACCCGTAAAAGGAGGTCCTCCTCCTCCTCCTCCGCCACCACCTCCTACGAAAGGGGGTCCACCGCCGCCTCCTCCTCCTCCTATGAAAGGAGGTCCTCCACCGCCGCCGCCACCTGGTGGAAAGGGTGGCCCGCCACCACCACCCCCTCCGGTTTGCCCACTTTTACGTTTCGTTTTTACTCAAATTACGCTTAGGGTGGAGCACGGCAGACGATATCTCGTCCTAATGCGAAGAAAGCAGTCAAATTTATGACATCGATTAAGATGAAGCAGTTGCAATGGGATAAAATGGCGGAGGTGGAGGTGGAGGTACAGAAATGCTTGGTTCATTAGTCTTGGGTGCTGACGATTCATGTGCTGCGGGTAATGTGGGTGTCGGTATTGGCGAAGCTGATAGGGTTGGTGGTGCTGGTGGTACCGACGATGCCGGTGGTGCTGGCGGCGAAGCTAGTGATGACGATGGTGGTAGTTGGGATGGCGAGGATGGCGATAATGGTACACTTAACACGAGTGGTTCTGCAAGCTCGGATTTTTCTTTGCCCGCTGTCGATACAATCGCTGCAGACGTGTCCAGGGTGCTCTCAATGCTTTCGCTTCGAGAGACTTTACTTTGTGGCTGCTCCTTATTGGACTCGTGGACCGGGCTTGCGCTGAAAGATACACCGCCGATACTGTCGTTTCCACGTCCAATCCCAGCAATGCCGTTGTATGACGCGATTCCTTGATCGTTGGTCAGATAGTCAGCTGCAGGGGCGGTATTGCTCGCAGCCATGGTGGTTGGCTTAAGATGCTCCACATAGCTACGGGTGTGAGCAGGAACAACAACATCCTCCGGCTACCCATAGCGAAATGAATTCCAGAATACACTCACGCGCTTCATCCTGGGCGCAACATACCTTGCGACCTGTCAGTCCGCTTTCTTCGCGCAATCGCTCGATCTCGCGAATCACATAGCCGCGCGTCAACACCACATCCTCGTCTGGGATGTTTTCTTGATCCACGTGTCCCCAGATGACTTGCCGCATGATGCGATTGTCCAGCATCGCATCTTCCCGCAGACTGGATAGCTTCACGCCAGTGTCTGTTTCGCGTTTAAGTGCAGCATACAGCTCCTGCATTTGGCGGTCTTGCAGCTGCAGCTTTTCCTGGAAACGCTCGCGCAGCTCCTTGTTCTGTTTCTGCAAACCAGTAACCGTGTTTTTGCTGTAGCGCAGTAGATCTTCCAGCTGTTTGAGTTGCTCCTTCATGCGTCCAAGCATTCCCTCGTTGCCCATGTTGATTTGCGTTTCCAAATCACTCTTTTCCTTGATCAGCTTCCTCACCATTTCCTTCGCTTCTTTCGCGTCTCGCAGTGACTCCTCTACTTGCTCTTCTGAGCTGAATTTGGAGAGAATCGCGTTTACGCTAACCCCGTATGTGTCGGTGAAATCGGTATCCACACCACGACGATCCATAGCGATCTGTGTGATGATCTTGTCGATCAACTGAAATGCACGCGTGCGGTAATCATCTTCGTTGCGAATGAAGAGGAGGCGCTGCAGCATGCCGAGAAATGGGTCAAACGCTTTCGTGCCATCCACCGATCGGATGAGTGTGTCGAACACTTCCGCCGGATCTGACATGTTGATGAGCATTTGCTGATTGTGCGACTCCGTCAACTCTTCCAGATCAGATTCTTCATCGCGTTCAAATTTCTCCAGTTGAATGTCAATTAGGTCGTTTTTATACTCATATACAATCTGTGCAGGCGATGGTGAGCAGGTGGTGACGGTGTTGGTGTTGGTGAACAGCAGGAAACGGGCATACCTTGAGAATTCGGTTTAAGCCACAAGAGTGCAGTTGTGTTCGTAGATATACGCGCACTTCCAGCTCTTCGACCACTCCGATGATCGCGTTCACCAGAATCACGTTGCTGAGCACCAGCTCCATCAACTCACGATCGCTGCCCAGCTGGCGATATTCCTCGCTGGCGCCCACCAAACTGCCCATGGTGCCTCGCCCCGTCACCAAACGCTCCAGCGACTGGAGCCAAGCTCCAAACCGGTGCTCATGGTTGCGCTCCTTTTGCAGCTCATCAAACGCCTTGAGCACCAACTGGTGACCGGTGGGAAAGTCGCAGTAGCATAGAAAAGCGAGCACGTCGGCCACCAGCTTCCGACTGGTGAGTGCAGGCGAGTCGATGGAAAAGACGAGTGCGTTGATGCATTGCGGATTGCTTAAGGCTTCTTTTGTGCCCCACTAGTGGCGTTTAACGGAGGAGGGAGGAGGTGTCGTGTGGGGCATACCCGATTATTAAGCAAGGACTTAAGACTCCGAATCAATTCGGTTTCAATGTGCAGCTCGCTGTCGCGTCGATTGGGTCGACGATTGATGGAGCCCAGTGCTTGCCACACGAGATGCATGCCACGAAGATCAATAAAATGCTGTACCCATCTGACACACGACAGGCACCATGATGTGGTTAGACAAGGGACTGGGCGTGGCGGTGTGTACTCACTCAATAGTTTGGGTGGATATGGACACGCGCAGATTCTGGAATGTTTTGAGCGGGATGTTTTTCGCATCGCTCTCAGCCAACTTTCGTACAAAGTACTCGGGCGTGCTTTTGTCCTTGTTGTTACTCTCAGAACGGTTCTTTTCCTAGTGGTGTGGTGGTCGAGCGCGGGAAGAGAAAGGAACAGACCACGCGTCAGCCACACACGTACACGCCTATGCCCACACACGCGCACACCTCTTGCGTTTGCTTCATCTTGTGGGAGTGAATCATGGTCCACTTGGTGTCGTAAGGTAGATTGCGCAGCTGCCGTCGTTTCGCTTCATCTAAACCCAACGTGTCCTGAAAAGCAGCACACCCCACCACAGCGTGTTCAGCGCCGTTTGGCGTGCAAAGTGGCTGTACCAGTAGATCCTCAAAGAGTTCAGCCAGTATTGCTTCCTCAGATGGTTTCTCGCCGGTGGTCATGATAGAGGCGCGGTTGCTGCTCAGGGTGGAGGATCGTGCAGAGAGTGAGCTGTGACGGGGAGAAGAGGTGTTGGATGCTAATTGCATAGATATGTTCGAGTTTCTTCCCAGTGACGGGTGTTTGGTTTGAAGCGATGGGTGTGGCGGCTGTTGTGTAGGGGATTGTTCGCTGGCCCCGACGTGCGATTGGGCTTCATAGGACGACGACTTGGTCTTCTTGAAACGACCAAATAAATCCATGGGCGTGTGGCGCGCACAAGCAGCGAGCGAGGAGCGGCGTGGTGCGTGGCGGGGGACGGTCGCGCTGTGGTCGGTGAGTGAGACGATCCGGGCACGGGCAAGTCGCGCTGCATCACACCGCACACCCTCGCTCACACACACATGTCACGTGACACTACACATCGTATTCAAAAACACACACACTGCCACCGCATACACGCACATCGCCGTCACCGCATACAGCCAGCGATCCGCTGTCCATCGCGCATACGCACCACCGCACCACCATGCTAGCATACAGTGCGCCTGTCACTGTATGTACTGCCCCATCCAGCCGCAGCCGTCCCTTCCTTCGCCCAGAAGGGGCCTGTGTAGTGCGGCAGGCACATAAACGTAGCGATACCTGGGCAGGCTCATGAATCGGCAGATGCTGCATGTGTTTGGAGATTGCCAGCGACGTTGGAGCTCGACGGGAGCAGTGTGGGCACCGAGATGTGTGTAGAGGATGTGACGCAGCAGACCGCGCAGCGCTGCTGTTGTTGTCAATGCATCCATTGTCGAGGGACAAGAGGGCTACTAAAATGGAGGAAAGCGAGGGGCGTGTAGTACTAGCTACAGCGCAGAGTTACTCCGCCTCATACTGAATGCATATCGACTGCAAAATGCTCACCCACCTTAAGATAGAGGAATCCAAGATACTGGTCTCACCACGTATGAAAGCGATGCAAGAGATGCAAGAGATGCGAGAGATGCGAGAGATCTGTGTATGCAAAAAAGCGATACTACCTATTGCTCCGCACTAAATGGTCATACGTTTATTGCAGAAGTTGAACGACATGCACCACTGGCTTCCTGGAAGCGACTCCCTTTTGCGTTGTCATTCGTGCTTTGTTGGCGTAAGGGCGTGTAGTCGGAAACTATACATCTCCCTCCAGAACAATGCGATCAACACCGTCATGCATAGTGCACCAGCACCATAACATACCACTGCTCCACAACTCCAGTACACCACACATGCTGTCAACGGCCCACACGCCCTGCCCAGCTGTCCGAATGCACGGAAGTTTCCAAGCACCCGGCCTGTATCCTTAGAGCTGCTCGCGAATGACGCCAGCGTGTTCATCCCTGTGACAACGGTTGCACTAGCTACCGCCATGCCAATCGCCCCCAGCCACAGATACGCGGTGAGCACACGGAAGGCCGACAATGCAATCAACAGGAGTCCAGCAAGACACGACACCATGCCCGTCAA
This sequence comes from Cochlonema odontosperma, assembly GCA_004114315.1. Taxonomy (NCBI): domain Eukaryota; kingdom Fungi; phylum Zoopagomycota; class Zoopagomycetes; order Zoopagales; family Cochlonemataceae; genus Cochlonema; species Cochlonema odontosperma. The sequence goes on along the minus strand of QZWT01000246.1, from coordinate 13,765 downwards.
GACCAGACGCTTGACAGACTGTGGACTATTGAGACCACATCGTCGCACATAGCCCCCTTGTAGCAGCGCGGACAAGATCCCGATCACAGAAAGCAGCTTTCCCTGCTGCATATGCGTGTAGCTATGGACATCAAAGGTGAGAAATGTCAAGGTGAATTCCATGCCGGAAAAGAGGAACAGATAGACCAGGTGGAACTGGTTCAATCGGCGTGCTACACAATCGTCGCCTTCTATTCGGTCTTTCTTCTCAACACGGTTGGTGACAGCAGGTTGGTGGGCAATCTGTGCCGTTTCGGGTAAATACATGTATATGTATATCGTCTCCACAACCACTAGCAGCAGTGCAACGAGCGCAGTAGTGGAGTAGGGGTTTATGCCCCATGACTCCACGGCCTCGGGTATAATGCCACGCAGATCGATCATGGAGAAGTAGGCTCCAATGCCAGGGCCGACCGTGAAACCAATCGCGAACGCAATCCCTACCATTGCCTACACATGTTCATGTAATGACAAGCGCCATTGTGTTAGCGTTTCTTGGTCTTAGAGGGAGAGAGGGAGAGAGAGGGAGAGGGGAGGGGAGAGGGGGAGAAGAAAGAACGCATGTATGTTGACGAATGGGGTGAACATACCAATCCACGAGAACGCGTCTCTTCGGTAGTCACATCAGAGATGATGGACAGAGACAGCTGTACGTTCCCTTCGCTTAGACCGCCCACCACGCGTGACCACATGAAAGTGGAAAATGTACGAGAATACACCCACAGGATGCACGACACAATATTTCCCCACTACAGGTGACCACCAATAGGTTAACCGATGCAGGCTGCACGCTCTTTCCACCCTCTGCACAATGCGCCTACCATAGACAAGAGGAGGACTGGACGTCGCCCATAGCGGTCAGAGAGTCGTCCGATAACAGGACTCACAAGGAACTGCAGGAAGGAAAACAACGAGCCCATCACACCTCCCAGAAGCACCACATCCAGTTTTCTGCCGGATCGCAGTGTTGGAGCCTCCTGGCCAATCCATATATGCCGCAATCGCGTGATCCAGGCTAGCATTCGACCCAGCAATGCGTGCTTCCCGAGCACACGGTTATTCACACACACACACCAGCACACACACTTCCCACCAATGCCTACCTCGTCCGCACCCTCTTGCAGACGATAGTGGTCCAACAGACGTGGTAGAAGCGGCAGAATCAGCGTGAATGCGAGGATATCGAGCAGCAACGCCACGAACACGACGCGCACGACGGGCGACATGCGCGGCATGGATGGTGAAGGGTCACGTGCAGGGTCAGGATGTTTGTCGCACGCATAAATCAGCTGCGGCAGGCGTCCATTCATTGTGCGTGGCTGCTTCAACGCACTGAATGGCTGCCTTTGTGTGTGCCGGCTGCCAACGACGCGCGTAGCATACTTCAACAGCTTTCCGCCTGTGAATCCTCCGATGACGAATTGACGCCCCTTCAGCTGTTAGACATCGCACGTGGCCACGCTCACCATCCCTTCGTGTACCACACAGCTGCCAACTACAAGTACCTGCACAGCAAAATCAATCCTGCCGCGTGTGACACTGCAAAGAGCGATATCACCAACGCGTTTCGCAGCGCCATTCTGGGCCATGCCAAACTGGAACTGCTGTTCGCAAGCCATCCATCGGCATCCAAGGAGAAATTGTATGCGGATATGATTGCACGACCGTTACACGTATTACCGGAAGAGGCGTTACTAGCCCACAGCCGCATTGCCGTGATGCTGGCAAAGAGCAACCAGTGGGATGCAACAGTGAAGGTGTCTGACGTGATGGCCAAGCGTTTGCGTATGCTGGCGAAGAACCAGCTGTTCGCCAATCTTCTCAACGAGTTTCGCCAATCGATAGAGACAAGGAATGTGGACAGTATAGAGGACGTGTTAGACAGTATGTCGAATAAAGTCATGTAAAGCCATGCAGTGTCATCATTTTTAGTGTGGCTGCGGGTATGCATACCCTTTGTCCCAAAATAAGTGTTTGCACTATGCTTTTGTATCCATCGTAATAGCATACCTCCCATTGCACCACCTGAGGAGTGATCGAGATGGCCTGCTGGCACACTTCTCCAACAGTGTCGTGTTGCTGCCCGTGTGCTCTGTACAAGAAGTAGATATAAGCGTGTCTTTATTCCATTTCCACACGCCCTACCCTGCTAGGCAAATAAGACGCATGCCAAATGCTGCAAACACACGATCACAGTCAATGTGACATAGTGTCACTCTCGATCGCCTTCTATTGGGTTGTTGGTGGTATGTTACTTTCCTCGCAGAGAGAAACGCCCATGCTCGCAAATGCGTTTACACACCATTGTGGTATGCCTTGCGGCTCCTTTGCATAGCGAATGGCGAACCATGCGCGCGCCCATTCCACAAATCGCTTGTTTTCTATGCTTTCGCGAATCTCGCGCATCAATCGCATCTGGTATGCTACATTGTGCACCGACACAAGGTGACATGCCACCGTGTCGCGCGCTGACAATGCTTGGTGCAGATATGCACGTGTAAAGGTGCTGCATGTGTTGCACTGACAGTCAGCGTCTAGTGGGGTGAAATCGTCGGCGTATCTTGCTTGTTTCAGACTCACAGTGCCACGATGCGTCAGCGCATGTCCAAATCGCTATTCCCCATCCCAGGAAATCAGTGCTGGAGTTTCACACTGGTGAGCTCTTACCGCAGTGCGTGTCGGAAACACGCAGTCAAACATATCGACACCTAGTGCCGCGCATACTACCAGGTCTTCTGCGTACCCGATGCCCATGCAGTAGATGGGCTTGTCACGAGGAAGCCGATCGGTGCAGTAGGAGATGCTAATGCATGTGGGTGAGATGACATACATTCGCAGCCCAACGGCAACCTACATCTGCCAGAATTTGTCCTTCTCCTCGCCACCGCCCAGCCCGCCGATAGCATAGCCGTTCATATTCCTTTGGACCATTTCTGCAATAGTCACACAACGTACCACAGAACCGGCAACCAAAACCGCTACCTTGGATACAGATGTCGCGCAATTCAGGATAAAGACCGCCCTGGATAATAGGAAATAGGTTTTGGCGATCGGGATTTTTGTTGGTGGCAATGCATCGATCTAGCCTAACATTCACGCTTCCCATCACAGCATGCCTTCCACACATACCAGCGAATAGATCGGTACATAGCCTCCTCGAGTCGTGCACGTTCTGTCAAGGGTGACACGACATCATCCAGCTGCATCATGATATCGGCGCCAATAGCATTCTGCAGCCGAATACTGTGTTCTGGGGTCAAGAAAATTGGCTCTCCGTCATGGTGCGATCGAAACTCCACGCCGTCCTTACACAAGATAAGTGATTGAAAAGCAGTGGATGCGCGAGCCAATGTTGCATACTTCTGTCACGGTGGAGAGCTTGGACAGCGACACCATCTGGAACCCACCGCTATCCTACCCCGCGCAAGTGAATACACAGCCATACGCATCGTCACAAATGGAGAGAGCTGACGCACCGTAAGCATACCACGCGGCCATCGCATCCATCGATGCAGCCCACCGGCGCGCTCTAGCAATTCTTGTCCGGGCCGCAAACCCTACACACACATACACACACAAAACCGCATCCACTTCATCACTACATTGCCTTTGCTGCTAGCACTCCCAGGACACACAGTTACGCACCATATGGTATGTGTTAGCTAGGATCACATGGCAGTCCAGTCCAGCTGCACCTATTTGCCGAGTGGTCAAGCCTTTCAGCGTGCCTTGCGTGCCCACAGGCATGAACATTGGCGTTGGAGCACCAGGCACGCAGTGTGGCAGTTTGAGCAGCGCATAGCGTGCTTTTGTGCGCGTGCACTGCGACTGAATGATGAATTGGAGTGGTGGCGTTGTGATGACGGCAGACATAATTATTGCCACTCGGCCTAACGCGTGAGCTTGCAAGCGTTTGCGTCACAAAAGTCACTCACTCCTATGCGCGCAGTCGATGCCATCCTCGGCAGACTGTTCAATGTCTTTGATTTGTATGTAGGTGTGCAAGCGTGCTACGAAGCGGAAATGTATGTCGAGTCAGAGAGAGAGAGAGAGCACGAGAATATGAGGAGAGCGAGAGGAGATTGATGGTGTGGGTACAGATTGCCAACTTTCCATCCTGTCACTTGTGCAACCGAGCGACCTTCCAAATGTATGCGCAGCCACAGTGTCTTACTGTAATGCTGGTGCAACCCGTGTATTGCAAGCACGCTAAAAACTGCTAGCCAGCGCGCACTAAGCGTGATTCTAACGAGGCAGCAACGGGTTCGTGTTGCGCTTGGCGGCTCAGCAGATAAGCACAGCAACCGGTTGCGTGTGATGCAGAATACAAGAATTCGTGCGCGGTATCGTCTCGATTGGAAGCGCGCAGGCGGAGTTCTGTGTCACCATATACGCGCCTTCAAACTATGCGCTCCACGTGGGGAGGAGCACTACCGGGCAGCATTCTTAGGTGTACACGTATCAATAGGACTGGCCCGCGCATGCCATCTGGTCGTGGCAGACGCGCCGCTACTGCTTGCCGTGCTGCCTTTTTTTTGGCGTGCACGAGTGCTTCCAGTAGTCGTGCTTGAGGGCAATAACAGTACGGTGAGTACTATTGCGGCAATCCGGAAAGTATGTGACACAGAGACGCTTCTCATTGGAATACTCGATACTGCGAACACACCTTCCATCAAACGACGCGCGAACGGAGCTGTGATAGTTTCCTCTATGAGCGAGCTGGGAAAGACGCTGAAGAGACGCATATCAATGGTGCTCCCTTGCTTAGTTTGCACTCCTTGTCGTGCTAAAAAGAGGCCAGATGCAACCGCGTCGTATTCACTTCTACGAAAAAGGCGCGCCATTCTACGAATTCACGAACTTTTACCCCGCACCATTTCGCCTTAAAGGTTGTAGATGGAAGACCAGTGAACACTACTGTATACCTCCTCCTATCCCTTTTCTCATGGTGCTTACATGTTCGCTAGTCCAAGCGCACAAGTTCACCACCAAAGCACATATGGAGGCTGTGCGCAATACGCCGTCTCCACGAGACGCCTTTGCCTATGCGCGCAGAAACGATTCGTACAAGCGATTTGACTGGGAAATGGACACGCTAGACGACTTGTTGTACAAAGAGGCTGTGATGAGCAACGCTTTATGGGCGAAATTCTCGCAGCACCAACGACTAGCATACAAGCTCATGTCCACCACAATGGCCAAAGAAGGCGTATGGGAGCACACTGCTCATGATATGTACTGGGGAGACGGTGACTCTGGCGATGGCATATGCAGAGGCAAGAACCGCCTCAAGTTCTGGCTGGAAAAAACTCGCACCCGCCTCTTCGACTACTACACTACCCGGTGAAAACGTGCACGGCTTTGGCAATGCTCGCATGGCGCTGAGAAGGGCACGGCTAGACACTGGCATACGGCTCTCACGGCAATGCATATAAACAGCCTGTATACTGCAATACCAACGCGAGTGTCTGGTTAGCATCCATAGCTTTCTCTCGCATTGAGATATCCCCTTTGTACAGAAACAAGATTGCTTGTCACTTGCTTGCTACTACAGATCTGCGCTTCGTGGCCGTACGTTTGATGCAGCATCGTCATCATGCCATACACAGCAGCTTTCAGCAGCCCCCAGCAGCCTCCAACAGCTTCTTGCCACGCTCACGAAAGCGTAAACGGCGGCAAGCGAATAGCAACCGCACGTGACGCTTTGGCGCAGACAAGGCCCCCGATCTCGATGATAGAGGTGTGACTGCTTCAAGTGTGAACCAACTGCAGCACCTGACTTAGTCCGCTCGTCGCTGCGCTCGCCGTCGTCTCGCTCGCCACGATGCCCATTTTCACCATGCTCACAGAACTACTGCGCCGGCCCGCCGATGCTGCTGCGCCACCTGCGCACACACACCCCGGCAGCTTGGTGCAAGCCATCTCGTCACGCACCCCTTCCCCGCCGTTCATCTCCCATCCCTCCTCGCCCAACCCACAATCCATCCCCCCACGCGGCACCTCTCCTGAAAACCGGCATAGCTCTGCTTCGTCTTTTGGCAGCAGCTCGGGCGGCGAAGAGCTGTGGGTGGGTGGCCAGGGCTGGGACGGCTCCACCCGTTTCTATCGCTTGCGGTTCCGTGAAGGTTCTGCAGATAAGCTCAACATGATGAGTGGAGACTAGTGTTGCCAGTCCAGCATCCAAGCGCATATGCGTATGCGTGTGCGTGTGCATGTAAAAGTATGGACACCGGAGCATGAGTATTGGCGACCCGGTGTATTTTGGGATGGGAGGTGAGGGAATTCAGAGAATTCTTTGCTTACTCTACTCGTTGATCAGCGTCTTGGTTGGGGTGTTTGATAGCGACTGACCATGCAGTGCACCTCAAGACGTGGCGATAGCTCCCTCTCAAGCATGTCTGTGCGCATCGTATACCGTCTGCCATCAAGGCAATATCTGTCTTAGCGCGATCGCTTTCTGTGCATTGCACGTATCCTGAATGACGTAAGAGCGATGTGCAGTTGCGGGTACCTCACGAGTGATCTTCCTTGCAGGCTATACATGCTCAACAGCACATTGCTAAGCATGCTTTCGTCCTGCTCGCGATGCCAACCCATGTGCCAACTGGGGCCAAACCAGCTGCTGTGCTGCCTACGCTATCAGCATCGGAAGATGCAACACTTCACCCGTCTACTGACTTGCAATCGATCGCTTAAGCATGCTGTGACTATTGATGTGCACACTTCTCTCGTATGCTCACTCGAAGCGCTGTTTGTGTAGACAATAAACTGCATCCATCTAACTGTATGCAACAGCTAAAGCATTGTCCCAACTAATATATATATATAACTGCATTGCATACACCCCGTCAAAAGCACTATGCTGATCGGTCTCCTCGTCCACGGCCACGTGCTCCACGCTGCTTGGTTCCACGAATACGTGCTGGCGGCGTACCGCTGCCACCTGGCCCAATGCTTGTTCCTAAGGTTGGCAATCCTGTGGATGCCGTAGCAAGCGGGGGTGCAGCGGACAGAGAAATTGGCGAGATCGGCATACGCGTAGTAATCCCGCTACTGCGCAATGCTTTACGAAACACGCCTGCGCCCGAAGTAGCGGGAACGTGCCCCAGTGCGGCTTTGCCAGCGAAATTGTCACTCTTGTTCACCGCTATCACACCCATCCGTGCCAAGGAGTGAGCTCACACACTCCCGTGCTGACAACGCAAATACATACCAGCAAGTTCAGATGCCAAGCGTGCCTGTAGCTCAAGGCGCGACAGCGTAATGGGCACAGGTGGATTAGTTGGTGTGGCAGTAGATGCTGCCGTCTTGGATATTGGTAGGAATGGGTTCAGCGAATGCGCCACGCTGGACCGAGGTGGTTGGCTTGTTGTTGCAATTGTAGCATGTGGTCGCACTGTCCGAGGCATGGAAGAGGCTGCGCCTAATCGTATCACCGGCGGTATCGGTGGGAGATCGTATGAAATCATCTGAAACTTTTTCTGCACAGGCGCCGCTGGTGTCGGTTTTTCAACCGGAGTCGGCTGAGCTGGCTGCTCAACAGGCACAGCCGGGTCCACTGTGGCTTGTGCTGAGCATCAGCACTATTAGCATCCGCAACACCTACTGCTCAATTCATTCTGCTTTGCATGCGCTAAAGATGCCTGCGCTGGATCTGCCATGTCCGTTTCCTCTGTTTCTGCAGCAGCGTTTGTGGCATCTTGCTCGTCGTTCTCCTCGAAAGCATCACTAAAAACGTCAATACCTTGTTCATCCTGGCTGAAGCCAATGTCATCTTCGTACGTGGCAGTTAACCGCATATCATCAGCTGGAGCACTGTCAGGCTGCGTGTCGGCTACTTGTGGAAGCTCCGGTTCCGGCTCCAGTTCCAACTCTGGCTCTGGCTCCGATTGCGCCATTGCCTCTTCCTTCTTCTCTCTTTCCTCCCTCTCCTCCCTCTCCTCCTTATCTTCCTCCAGACTCTCTTTTCCCTCTGTCTCCTCTTCAACCTCCTCTAGCTCTCCTTTCCCATCCTCCTCCTCCTCCTCAGCTTCCTCCTCCTCTTCTTCTTCAGCCTCGATCTCAACTTCCTCCTCAGCCTCAGCCTCAGCCTCAGCCTCAGCCTCAGCCTCAACCTCCTCTTTTTCCTCCTCTTTCTCCTCTTCCTCCTCTTTCTCATCAATACGTGCTAGAGCACTATGTGATTCGTGCAAACTTTCGCGGTTCTCATCCTCTTGGTCCACAGCTTTTTTTGTCTCGACCTCCTTGGCGCCATCTGCTGCTATTTCCGCCAACGACTCTGTTATCACCACAGCTGAATTGGCAGCAGCATCGCCTGTTTGTTCGTCGCAATCCTCCTCAACCTCCTCTTGCTCGTACTCGTCCAATCGGTCTTGCTCATCTTCCTCTGCATTTTCAAACATTTCTCCTTCATGCGCAAGCTCAGCATTCTCACTTTCGACTTTCTGCGCACTGCTTTCCTCAGCCGCCGCCTCGGATTCGAATGTAGAGCGCAAGCGCTTAGCCTGATGACCTTCCCCGTCATCCATGACAACATCTTCGTCATCGGCTACTTGCAACGCCCTCTTCGCACCAGCATCCTCGATGTCGTGGCCACTTGTCTCTTCAGCATCTTTGTCACCCGGCACTGATATTGACTCCCTTCTCACACGCTCCAAACATCCAATACGTGTTTTCAGCACTTGTACCTCCGCTTCCGCCTGTTGCAAGCGAGCAGCGCACTCTGTTTCAAACTTCGCATGATCCGCGTCAAACTTCTCCTGCAATTGCACTCGCATCTTTTCTGCTTCCTCCGCATCCACCATACCGCTGATCTGTGTCTCTAGATCTTTGTTCTTCTTGATAAACTCAAGTGCCATCTCTCGTCTGGCACTTGACTTTTTCTACACAAGCTCACGTGCTGCCACTTGTAACACCAACAGACGACGTACCTTGATCTTTGCCACCCCATCCAGCTCCGTCTGCAAGCGCTGCTCCAGCTCTGTCTTCTGATTCTGTAGCACGGTGAATCGACTCTGTAGATCCTTCATTTCTGTGGTAAGCTGCTTCTAAGACAGTTTAGCCATCCCTCCCCTACGCGATGCTGATTTACCGCGTTTCCTTGGCTCTTGGTGCGATAGCTTTCCAGCTTGCGTGCGTTCTTCGTTTCAGTTTCGCTTAAGCTGCGCATTTCAGCAACCAACTGCGTATTCTATTCCAGGATTACAATGGCGTTCGGGAAGTGCCGAAGGTCCGCGCACAAGTGTGATGCACTTACTTTTTCTTCGAGTTGCTGCACCTCTGTAGCAATCTGCAGACGTCTGCTCTCTGCCGAATCCAGTTCAGCACTCTGCTCCTTAACCTTAGCACCCAAACGCTCCACCTCTTCCTGCAAACGCTGATGCTCTGCAGGGTCGATTCTCTGTAGAAACCCACGGTGTGAGTGCGACGATATTGATGTGCGTGTCCCGGTAGCATACCTTATGCTGTGCTAGAATCTGAGAAGCTCTTTCGCGCCAATGATCGCGGTCTGCAGCAATCATGGTCTTTTCCTGAACCGTCACCTCCAGTTCCACTTTAGCCTCGCTTAGATGCTCTACACGTTGTGTGAGCATGCGCCAGCCATTTGCCATCAACACACCTTTGAGCGGTGTGATTTCCTCGCGAAGCTGGTTCATTGTACGTTCGGCAAGGTCGAGTTTAGACTGTGCAGCGTCTTTCAGCGATCTCAAAGTGGCATTGCTTTCGCGGAGAATGTTGAGCTCGTTGATCTTAGTCATTAGATCGTCATGCTGTTGCTGCGATTGTAACGAGTCCTCAAAGCGTTGTCGTTCCTGCACACACACACACACACACACACAGTTAGTGTTGCAATTGCGTGTCGCGCTTACAGCCTTCAATGACGCTCGGGCTTCCTCCAGCAGACGCTGTGTCACACTCAGCCCCATCTGGGTAGTTTGCACCTCTTGTCGTGCAGCATCTCGCTCAAGTTGAAGTTTTCTGCTCTCCTTGCGCAGCAGCTCCATGGCTTTCTGCAGATTATCCACACGCATTTGTGCCTCTTCAATGTTCTGGTCAAACGCGACATCGAGTGTTGAGGATGAAAGCTCGCTGAATGTGTTTCGCACACTCTTGGACATTTCTTTGACCGTGTCGTATTCCGTTTGCAAGCACTTGTTCAGCTCTTCCAAATCGTCGCATCGTTTCGCCGCATGATCCATGCTCTGCTGAAGCAGCTTTCGCTGGCGATCCCACGACTCTTCCGCTTGACGCTGCGAAACGGCAGCACGTTCAGCAAGCAAAACAGCGTCCTGCAGTTTCATTTCCAGATCCTGTTGCTGCGTGCGAAGACGCGTCAATGTTTCCACATCCGCGGCGTGCGATATCAGCTCCTGGTTGTAGCGTTCTTGCGCTTCGTGGGCAACACGAGCATGGCGTTTTGTGTCCTGCTCCAGGGTGTTCTGCATTTGTATGGCACTCGCTTCACTTTCTGCAAACTGGCGACATTTCTCTTCCATCATCACTCTCTCCTTCTGTGCTTCCTCCATCTCCTGAGCATGTTTCACCTGTTGCTCTTCCAGATCTTTGATCATCGTTTCCAAGCTCGTGCGACACGCCTTGTGCTCCACGTCCAGCTCATGCACCCGTTCCTATGGTGCCAGAATCAGTATGCGTCACAGTAGCATCCATAGTACCTCCAACGCAAGTGTTCGCTCGTCCATCATACGCTTGTACTGGTCGTACGTTGTCTGCAGCTCACGGTGAGCGTCCTCGGCGGCTTCGCTAATCATCCGGAACTGTTCCATGTTTTCCATCTTCTGTGCAATCTGAGCCTTAGCTTCTTCCAAAGCTTCTTTCAGCTGCACCACTTGCGCCTCCAGCTGACTCGCTCGCTCATTCGCGGGAGTCGTGGCAATTAGGTTTGCCTGTGTCAGATGAGCCTCCAGTTTCCCATTCACCGTGTGCAGTTCATGCTCCAAATTCAGCACACGCTGGCTGTGCAACTCAGACTTTGTCTGCGCGCTTATCAGGTTTTCGCGAGACGCCCGCAGTTCCTCATCCAGCCGGTCCAGCTTGTTTTGGAATGTCTTGGCGTCCACAGACTTCTGCATGGCTATCTCCTTTTGAGCCGCCCATGCCTCTTCAAGCCGCTGATTTGACGTTTCAAGGTTTTTCTGCAGCTGAGCCACCTGCTGCTCGAAGCGCCGCACTGTCACGCCTTCGCTCAGCTTCAGCTCCTGCTGCATTTCTTGCAGATCATGCGTCAGCTTGCTGAGCGACATGCGCTCCTTGCTCAAAGATGCATTCTCTTGCACTAGCCTAGCCTCAATTGTCTGAAAAAAGATAATGAGCACCGCTGCGTCAACCAGCATGCCAGCGACGCACCTTGAAGAGCTCGCACTCCGCCTTGAGATTGCTGTTCTCCGTGCGCAGTCGTTCTGCAGCGTCCTTCTGCTCAAGCATGTTTTCTCGTAGAAGCATGGAGGCCAGCTCCTGCTGACTATTCTGCTGGCGCAGCTCATCATATCGTCGACACCATTCCCTGGCTTCTTTCTGCTGTTGTTCCGAAGTCTGCTGCACAATGCCGTACCGCTCTGTGGAAGCGTGAGTGCTCACTGCAGCGACAATGGTATCGGCACCTTACCTTCTTGGAACGAGAGCTGCACCTGCAGTTTGGCCAGCTCGATACGACAATTGGAGCTTTCCGTCTGAGCAAGCGTCAACTGCTCACGCAGCATGTGCAAATCTGTACTGGTCTCGCTGCGATACGCCTCGAAGTTTCCCTAACACACCTGCGTCAAAAAAAATGCTGGCTAAAGCAGAACATACTCTTAGCTCTTCAGCGATACTGTGTTCACTCTCAACTCCCTCGTACAACATGGCGTGGTTTCCATTCGCTGGCGACGGAGGCACTGGACCATCAAGGTCCATATGGGTACTTGTGCTCCCGTGCCGCATATGCTCCAGCATCGCCTTTAGCATGTCGCGCTCACGGGTACACGACTCCATTCTGACACACGCCATATACAGGCGTGTCAGAAGAGACAAAGCACAGACCGAAGAATCTACCTTGCACGCTCGCTCTTCAGCTGGTCGCGCATGCTCTGAAGCATTTTCTTTGCCTCTGTGATCGCTTCGCTTTCCTCCTTGTTGACCTCCAAGCGGTGGTGCTGATTGACCAGATCCATTTCACGCGACAGCTCGTGGATAGTGCGAAGCAACTTGCGGTTCTGCTCGTGCAGCGCGGAGATTGAATCAAACACGGTGAGATGCTGTTCCACGGTAGCAGCCACGTCTGTCAGCGACGTTGGCTCCTCGTCAAACGGTTGTGGAATGGACGCAGGTGTTTGGTCGGGGTGCTCTTGCACCCACTGCGTGTATTTTTCCTGTAGCAAGTGGCGTATTTGCATGCTGAGCCGCTCGTTTTCTGCGGCATCGGTGAGTGACAAGCGCGTGGCGGGGGACGTGTCGGTGCGCGGTACCTTTGCTCAACGCGTCGTTCTCAATGGTGATTGCATTTGCCTTTGACTGCGCACTTCGCTGAGCCACTTCTGCGTCCTGCGTCTCCCGCTTGGCCTCTTCCAGCTGCTGCGACATCTGTGATGCTTCTGCGCACACACGCTCGTAGTCCTTGCGCTGTTCCTCCAAAACAGGGCTCTGTGCGTGGTGATTAGCCATAGCAGTGGCTGAGTGCAGCCTACCTTTTCCTGCAGCTCATCCAGGATCTGCTGCAAACAGCTCTGAAGCTTGTCCTTTTCCTCCTTCTCGAGACGGAGCTGGTCCTGGAGCTTGACGTAGTCGTGGTACACCTCGGTGAAGGACTTTCCAGTTTTGTGCAGTCGATTCATCACTGCGGCAGAAGGAGAGAGTAGCGCGACAGGGGTGGCAGTGGTGATGCCTGCCATCAGATCGTTTGCATGCTGCAGCTGATCCCTGAGCGACTGCATGTCTGTTTCGTGGTTCTGTATGACAGCGTTTAGCTGCTGGATCTCCGCGGTGAAGCCGTCTGCCACTCTGTACTGCTGAATGGTGGCTTCTTCGTACTGCCGGTGTGCTTTCTCCTTTTCCGCTGTCAGAGGGGGGTAAGTATCTACTGCATGCTCTATGCGATGGCACCCACCCTCGAGTTCAGACAAGCGCAGCTGCAAGTCCGCATCACTCTTCTCCCACACGTCGCACAAGCTTTTAGCCACAGCAATCTCGCCCTTGAACAGCTCCTCCTGTGTGAGCAGACGCGCTGTCAGGTCTCGTTCGCGATCAAGCGCCTCTTCAAGCGCACGCTGCTGGGTGTGGTGACGACTGCTCAGCTGCATCAGCTGCTCGGACAGCGATGTCACTTCCGTTCTCAGGGTGGTGGCTTCCTGTTGCAGCTGCCCCACCTCCAGGGTCTTCGTTTTGCGATAGTCGGAGAGTGCCTCACACTTGCTCTCCAGCTCTGTGGACAGACGGTGGTTGCTGTTTCTGAGCAGATCCACCTGTCTTTCCAAATCGCTTTGTTTGAACTGTGGTGGTGGATGTTATGAGGAAGACACCAAAGCACGCGCCCAGTCCCACGACGACACCCGTGCTGCCTTGCACCATGAGCTGCAAACAACATCCGCACAACTGCAGTCCCTCAAACAAAGACTCGAGGCTACACAGCGCGAATCAGAGTCCAAACGGGGGGCTGACAATCAGGTGGCGGTGATGTTGAGTCAACAGCAGTGTGACATCGACCGCATACAACGTAGGACCACGCGTCCTACCC
>QZWT01000245.1:0-18538 GCA_004114315.1 Cochlonema odontosperma | reverse complement strand
CCCGCACGGCACTACCTGCCAAACTGAAGGTCGAAGTACTGCTTGGGTTTGAGGGAGGGGGAAGAGACACATCCCATGCTCACCAAGCTTTGGTATAGAGCCGTCACCAAGCGCAAAGCGTCTCGCAGCTGAAGCAATTCGCAGGAAAGCTACAAAGCTTGCAAGAAGAAAAAACGATGCTACTAACGTGTATGCTTTCGCGCGAAGGCTACTGTCGCTGCTAGCAACTCACCTGCTTCCAGTGGATCACATACGAGAACAAGTGAGCAAACGCTGTTTCGAGGGCGACTTCCAGCGCATACTAGACAGCCAAGAAAGTAGGGCTGGCGGTGCGTTTTCGATTGTGCTTATCCTGCAGGTCTGCTGGCTGGAATCGGCCTGAACGCCCAAAATGATCTAGTGGAAGAGCTCATCGACAAACAGGCGCCTCTCGCCAGCGTTCTACGTCTGCTCATCCTGCAGTGTACGCTTAATGACGGACTGAAGCAAAAGCAGTACGACTTTTTTCGGCGTGAGATTGTGCAGGTAACGAGGGGGAATGACGGACGGGCGATGTAATCTCCAACGCGTCATGTGCTCACTCTCGTCAGACCTATGGGTACCAACATGCAATCACACTGCGCAATCTTGCAGAGGCTCGTCTCTTGTTCCCGCACACCACCACCAAGTCGAACTACGCAGCCATCAGCAAAGGTTTCCAGCTGTCTATTGATGATTTTGGCACGCCAATGCAACCTTCGGATATGGCCTATGTGCATCGTGGCTATGCGCCGTTGAGTGCGCGCTTGGTGGAATGCTGTGTGCGGTCACAAGGACAAGGGATTGCAGGATGGCATGGCTACGAGGATGTGATACAACAGGTGCACGGCGAGACGTTCGACGAGCGGGCTTTCATGGGCAATAGCGAAAGACGCACGGGTGCGTTCACTCTGCATCACTGCCGGAAGAGAAGCTAAAAGAGAGGCATAGAATGGGGGCGTGGCAAGACGAATGTCACCATGGTTCTGTTTCTGGGCGGCTGTACGTGGACAGAGGTCGCGGCTATCCGCTTCCTAGAAGCGAGCATGAAAGGTAGCAAGTGGTGATGACGGCGACAACACTGACCCATCGCAGGACAACGCGAATTTGTAATACTAACCACCGAGATGATCACAGGAGACCGTTTGTTGCGACCATTCATCACGCAAGTGGGAAAGCCAGCAGATCAAACATAGTCGCTCGTGTTTCGCAAGTTTTATGTATTAGAATATGGTCATCAGCGCAAAGCATCCGTACAGAACACCGACCGGATAGGCAACCAGCCACCGTTGCTCGTGCATCTGCATTGCTGACACAAACATGCCACTCGCTGCGCAGGTGCACCAGATCACCGTCAAGCCCGCCAGCACCTTTCCCACCAAACCACTAGTGCACAGAATAAGCGTGGTCTTCCGTCTCGCTGCTCGTGCTGTGCCACTTACGTTAACGGCAGCACGACACTCACGCTCGACAGCAGCACCATGGGCAGCAGACAATAGCCAAGCACGGAGGCGGTAAACCAGACGTCAAAGCTAGCGTGGTTACACATCAAGTACAGTAATGTGGACAGAGCAAGTGTTCCTAGCACAGCGATTCCGTAGATGTAACCAAAATGCGCCTTGCCGGACTGTGGCAACAAAGCGAGTGTGTGTGTCAGCAACAGGCGGGATCCGGTGCCATACTAGCAATAGGAAGAAGGCAAAGGCTAGGCAGAATATAAGCGGGCCCGTGAGGTCAGTGTCGGCAACTGCCTGCGCGTCCACAGGCTTGAAAGGATGAAGTACAGCAAAAGTCTACACCGTGTGGATTGAAGATGAGCGGATCGGAGCAGTATTGGCATCCTCAACCTTGGTTTGGATGTGTCCGAAATGGATTCCAAGCTCTGTGTGTTAGCAGTGGTTCTTGTGCGCGGACACATACCTTCCAGCAGGGGCGGTTCATCTCCAAGCCCACCCGCGCCAAATGCCGCCCACCAACCGGCAGTGTCGGCGGCGCCCCCACCAATCCTGCCTGCGGCGTAGAACTCGTTCTGCGTTGGTGGCGGATATTGGCTGGTGGTTTCATGAAAGTTCCCCTGGTAGAAATGGAGCTGATCGTTGTCGAAGAGCACAGAGTGCACAGGCGCACTCATTTTTGGAGAAGCCTGGCTGCGCGCTCAAAATTCTGGTGAGAACAATGGCGCTGGGTGTTTCCAACAGAGCTAACATCGACACAAACACAGACACAAGCGCAGATCGGAGGGCAAAAAGATGCCTATTTACAAATAAAAACTATTTCCAGTCTCAGACTGTTTGTAGCTATTAAAGTGACGTTTGTTTCCAAAGAAGAAGGCGTTGGGCTCAGAGTTCCAGCTAGCTGGCGGAGCTGCTGCTGATACCTGATTTGATGTCCGATTCGATCGTATCCAGCAGCGTAGTGAGCAGATCGTTCTCTTTCATTGCATTGGGAAGCTCTGTCCTCCAGGACTCAAAGTGCTCCCTATTGGCTAGGAACAATCCGGCCTCGTGTGCCACCTTCAGCTTCGGTCGTATCACGAGGGAAACGAAGATGGAAAGCCGCAGCTTCATTAGCAGCTCAATGGAGATCAACACGCCCTTCCTCTGTTGTAGTATCCTTATCGTTTCGGCGCAAATGACATTATCCTGTTCCATCTGATGAAGCCATTCATCGGAAATAACTTTGCCAATGTCCTGCTTCAGTTTCTGCAGTGTTTCAACGGGGATGCGCTGCTTCTGCTGCGCCTGCATTAGCATATCAAGAGTGATATCCTCGTCTTTCTTGTTGCCCTCCTGCTGGAACAACGACTTCTGGTGGGACAACGGCTTCTGCTGACCCTGCTGCTGCTGCTGCTTCCGTAGCGGCTTTGGGGGAGCAAGACTACTCTGCTGCTGTTGCTTCGACCTTTTTATCGATTCTGGAGAGAGAGCATTGAACCTCAGCAGCATATTGGCCGTAAGGATGTTGCCCTTCTCCTGTTGCATACTCTGCAGTACTTCGGCGGGAACAATGTTGTTTAGCTTCAGCTTTAGCAGAAATTCAGAGGAAACGACTTGGTTCAGCACCTGCTTGGCCAAAACGGTCTCCTTGAAAAACGTTTTGTAGAGAGAGATCGAGCTCTCCAAACGGTACACGAGAACAACTGCGCTTGAAAGCGCCAAATAGCTCATTTTCTCAACGATCTTCGGCAGCGACTGCTCTTCGATTGGACTGTGGACGTCCAGCAATGCCGTGCTCAGATGGAAGCACACCTTGAACAGTGTTTGGCTTCCCGCAGGCTTCTTTGGCGCTGCTGTCTGATCGTTGCTACTATGCTCTGCTGTGCTCGTGTAAGCGTTCTTCGAGAACACTTCGTCCACCATGAAAACCTCCGGCTCTGTCTTCCGACCGTCAATGTACTGTTTGACTGTGGGAAGCGTCCATTCCCACTCAGAGTACTCCCACGAGCCAAGCGAATTCTTTTGGTCCAGAAACAACAGCACAACAGCGTCAAAATGGGGAATCGGCTTGCTTCGGGCAATGTTTGTCGCTCCGCACAAGTAATGAACCATGAGACGGATCTGGTCGTCAGGCAGAGGAACAGGAAGGTACTTGAAAGCGTATGCTCGAATAGCCGTACCCGCATGTTGAGCGTTTGGCGGGTCGGGAAAGAAAGGCGCGATAAAGCGGGCGTAAGGAAACAGATATCGCAGGTAGTTCGTCAAAAAGAAGATTGCCGCGGGAGCAGATGGGAGATCACACAGCTGCAGCCAGACATCTTTCGGCACCTTCAGACGCATTAAGGTAAGCGCTTTCATAGTGTTCTGGATTGCCTCCTCGCTTTCCTCGTTCTTTACGCTAGCGCGGATTGTTTCCAAAGCATGCTTGAGAAGGAGAACGTAGTTGTCAAGCATCCGGGCTGACCACTTGACTGCGGACAGGTCTCCCATCGTCTTGGGCTCCCATACTTTCTCAGAAGCAGGTCCAGCACACGGCGTGAACTTTCCGTCAGCGCGTGATTCATCCTCGCTTTCCTCGTATTTGGCGAGTCCAGCCAACAAAGCGTCGTTCAGTCTTTCGTACGTGTGGGGGACGTACTTCGCGTTCAGGACAGTGACGAGCTGTTTGGTCATGTCGTCTGCTGTGGAAGGGAGAACCGGAGCGCTGTCCTTTTTGTTCCTACTCAGTATGCTTGAGCCTGCGCTTCTGTCCACAGGGGTAAAAGCATTAAATGTAGTACTGTGGATGCCAGAAAGAGACTGAGTCCTCTGCCTTTCCTCAGACAGAGATTTTGGAAAGGGCGAGATGGGTGTTATCACGGGCGCGGAGCCCGGCTGAGCGCGAACCATTTTTCTTGCGGGAATCATGGGATCTGAAGTAGCAAGCAGAGCTAGCTGGAGCAGAGCGAGCGTGGTGTGGCTGTGCATAGCAGTAGAACACACAAGCGAATGGACAAGCAGGTGGACAAGTAGATAGACAAGCAGGCGCCCAAGGGATCCGATAAGTACACAAGTCAGGCTAGCAGACAAGCGAAGGCGGGAGAGAAGAGCGAGACGGAGCTGTACAGTTTTACCGTCGCTTTTGGTTGCGCATTCTGACGAGTGAAAGACGCCACTTGTTGCTGCTACAACCGACTTTAAAAGCATCCGCACTCTGGATGGATGCCCGAAGGTATGACTGTATGGATGTGTGAATGGTTCTGGGTTGTGGGCTGAGCACATATGGGCATGCTATCCCACCGTCTGCTCACCTTCGCCAAGCGTGTGCACCAAGGGCTCCCTCTCCAGAACAAGCACACAGAGGCCATGCCTTTAGAATACAACTGTTTATACAACCGTATCTGATCTTTCTGCCAAAACAACCAACGGTTTCGGCAGAGATGCGTGCTGAAAGGAAGCGCGCAGAGCCACAGCCACGACTGCGGAAGCGCTGCCACCGGCTTGGCTGGGAGGACACAAGGTATGGCTCAGGGATCCAGATTTCAGCGCTAGACTGCAAATCGGTCCTAGTCAAGCTGTTCATCTTGTGCGAGCGGTGAAGCAAGCTCAGTGCAAGGATGACAAATGACATTCATCATGGCACATATCAAGTGGGCCCAGCTAAGCAGGTGGCACCGTGGACGCAACCGGCATGACAGGCCACATCACGGGCGGCGGATGTGTGCGGCAGGCTGTCTGGAACTGTGTTTCCAGCGCCGCTTCTGCAGCTACGATCTTTCGCCACGCCTCTCCGTACATGTCTTTGTATGTCTGGACAGGATAGCTGCGCGGACTGAATATAAGCGCGTCCTCCTCTTCAGCACTCTTTTCAGACGGTGCGTCAATAATGTCGATGGTGTTGTCGGGTGCTGTAGCGTGGTGCAGTTTAGCTAATGGTGTGAGCAGGCGAGGGTAGCATATGCGCGTTGCGCGTACCACGCTTGGATGCAGGTGCAGCAGCACGCAGCAGCAACGCTTTCGCCTCCTCGGTGAGCGCCCATTCGTACTCGCTCTCGCTCTCGCTCTCGTTGTCGTTGTCGACTGTATGTGTGATGGTGGAGGGGTGGGAGCCTTGGTGGAAGCCGTGCAGAAACCAAGCGTTGGTCTGCTGGGAGATGTCTTCGACGGGCGTGTCTGGCGCAATGGCACAGCCTGCCAGCAGCTGGGCGACATGCGCGGTGTTGCTGCTGGTGAAGTGCTGTGCGTAGAAGGTGGAGAAGGCCGGGAAGGCCGGGAAGGCGGGCGCGGGGGGAGACATCGGAAGCGTGTCAAGAAAGCGAGGAGAAGGAGAAAACAGCCACGCCAGGAGAAGAGGGAAAGCGGAGGAGAAACCCCTGCTGTTGTGTGACAGCAGTGTAGAGACGAAAGATAAACACTGTTTAGGATGACAGCTACAAGAGAGGGGAGACAGAGAGGGGGAAGAGAGAGAGGGAAGAGAGAGGAGGAGAGAAGAAGGAAGCATCCCTGGTTACACTAGGCCTTCGTACAGACTCATGGCTTGGACAATCGTGGCATCCAGCTTAGATCCTTCCTGGAACTCCTCCATGCTCAGCTTGCCATCGTTGTTCTACACCACAGGTGAGCGGAGAACAGGGGACAACACACAGCGTATACAGTGTCCATGAGTTCGAATATCTTGTTCACACGTTTCTCAGGGGTGTCTTCGTCTTCCGGTAGCTTGACCATGCCGCCCACCATCTTGTAGATGGCATCGACAATCTTCAGCATTTCGTCACGCGAGATGTATCCGTCATGGTCGACATCGTACAGAAGGAAAGCCCCTAGGGAAGGGAAGGGAGGAGGAAGAGGGGGGAAGAGGGTCAGGGGCAGAGAAGCGAGAAACGGACATGGTTACATCCCAGTTTCTCATCCATCTGACCACGACTAGTGACACTGAGACCACACAGGAACTCTTTGAAGTCAATCTTGTTGTCCTGGTCGGCGTCAAAGACACGGAAGACGTGCTCGGCAAAGCGCGAAGGATCCCCGAACGGGAAGAACTGTTTGTACAGCCGTTTGAACTGGTCCTGATCTAGCGATCCAGAGGGACAGTCTTTGTAGAACCCTTTGTACCTACGGAGAAGGAGGGGCGGGTGGTGGAGGTGGCGGCGGCGGCGGGGCCGGGACAGCCTACCATCGCTGGATCTCCCCCTTGTCGACTGTGGAAGGGGATGAGCGACACAGCCACGGCGTTGGAAGCGCATACAATGCGTGATGGAGGTGAGGTCGGAGAGTGCTTCGGGGCTGAGTTTAGAGTTTGATTTTCCCATTGCGTGGGGGCGTGCGTGGACGAGGGCTGTCGTCTCCCACAAATCACCGCCACCGCGCGTGTGGCTGTGGCGGGGCGGGGCAGGCGGGGCAGTGCGGCGCCACGATTGACAACACTCTGTTTCCTGTGCTTCACCGCCAAGCAGGAGCAATTTTTTACACAATCGAGAGTGTGGTGGCGGTGTGTGCTTTGCAACCGGCGGATGTATACGGACATCCGTTCATCCGCTCCAACACGCCGTCCACATCCACCACCAATGCAAACACAAACACAAACACAGACCAATTCACAATGCTGCATTGCTTCGGTGTCCCAGGTGTTGTTGCTTGTGGTGGCTGGGATGGACATGGCCTTTCACTCCCCATACTCCCCGTCGCTGGTATCTGTCTTAGTGAGCAGCAGCATTCCACACAAAAGCGTCTTACTTCGCAATGGCTTCTGTCCGCTGGAAGGCTTGAAGAAGCGTGCCGTATTCTGCGCCTTGTGCGGTGTACAACACCGCATAGCCATGGCGCAGCATTTCCATCGATACATTGCGTCGCCACAACCATCGTCGCACATACACCATGCCCACCTGCGCATGCGGTGGTAGCAATAGTGTGAGCATACACACATACGCACGCACGTTGGATCAATCAGCCTACAATGCGGTTGTAGCGGTCTTTGGCATAGGGCGTGACATAGACCTGCTGTCCCACCAGCAGCTGCTGCAAGAACCGATGTGCTTCATCGCTGTACGGTTGTGCAGGCATCCCAAAGTGTGCTTTCTACACGTACGCGTGAGTGGAACCAGGGGCGATGGTGCCCCACCTCTGGTGCATCCACCCCCGCCAGTCGTATATGAATGGTCTGGCCCTTGAGTGCTACGCCACTATCGATGCACATCCTCACACTGCCCCTCCCCCGTTTACCCGTCCGTCCCACGGGGATGCGCGGGTGCAGCCACCGCCACGGCCATGGTCTGTGAAACAGCCGGAAGTTGTCGCCATCTCCCACGCTGGTGCAGGTGCCCACCAGCGTGCGATGGCGACGCAGCAGCACAGGCGTCACGTAGTCGGCGGTGAGGATGCGGCCGTTGCGGCGATACAACAACGCCAACAGCAGCAGCGAGGTGGTGAGCGCGGTGGCGGCAGCTAGGTGCGTTGCCGTGGCGGTTACGGTGTGTGCGTGTGTGCGTGTTGCCATTGTTCGTGGCCTCATCCACCGCCGCTTCACTGGTTCCTTGGCGTGGCTCACGCGCCACACACGCTCGCCGCTTCAATGACCGCGCCTCACCGCCGTCCCTCCACCGCCCTGCCTGCACAACACTTTGGCGCGCTTCTTGGCCGTGTCTTCCGCTCAAGAAGTGCCAGCAATTCGGGCACCAGTGGCGACGAGCTCGAAGACCTCGACGAACCCTCCATCCTCGCCAAACTGCACGCCCAGCCTCCTCCCGAACAATGTGCCCGTCTCGTTACCGATATCACCCAGGCCATGAAGTACGTGCGCTACGAACGCCTCGAGGAAATATGGTCTATCCTCGAACACCAACGTTTGCTCCCCGCCTACCCAACCATCATCTATGCTTACATCCTTGCTGCCGTCACCATCAGAAAAGGTCAGCCTGTCCACCTTGTCCCTCTTTCGCTTCGTCTTCGCTTCTACGAATGCATTCGCTTGGGCGATGTCGACGCTGACTTCGTCACGCGTCTCCTGATCCTCAGAGAACTGACGAGAAACGGACGTGAAATACATGGTTTCGAAACAACTATCTTGGTCACCATGCTACGATGGATTGATCAGCTGTCGCTCATCTCCGACACAGAAGAAGACCGCACACCCGACACCCCTCCCTCCATCATCCCTGACCCCACCGTCGTGCTCGCCGACACCATCCAGCTGCTGAAGGAGATCATGAAGTTCCACTTCTCCGTGTTTCCCGTGCGCGACGTGTCGCGCACCATTCGCCGTGTCTGCAAACTATGCGACGACACCAGTCAAGGCGACATTGCCCAGCAGTGTGTCTATTTCATGGAGATGATTGTGCCCTACGGTGAAATCCCCGATCAGGCCCTGCAAGCCTACGTCCAGACCCTGTGTCGTTGCGTAGTCACCGAGCGATTTCAACGTGTATCCTGGAAAATGCTGCGTAACCTGCTGGTCAGTCATGCTGCCTACGCTACGCTCAGCGAACTGTGTCGCATCCTTGAGGACCAGGGCAATGCCCGCCAACTGGCTCTGCTGCGTGGCGCCCTCTTCTTCCTGGGCATGAGCACCTGGGGCTCGCAGCGCATCGAATCCCTCACCCCCTCCTTCACTCGCATCCTCTCCGTCCTCAAACACGCCCTCACCCATCGCCAGCCGAACCTCGACTACGAAATCCTCATCAACATCGGGCGGCTGCTTAAAAAGTACGAAAAGGACCTGAGCTTCTTCGACTGGGACCTCATCTTCGATCTCCTCGACACCATTTGTCCCCAGCTCTCTCATCTCGACACCTCGTTCGTGTCGGGAAAGCTAAAATGGCTTGTGGGCGACCGTGCCGCCCTCGACGCCTCCCAACAACACTTCAGCCAGGGCGAAGCTTCGCTCTTCATCTGCTGGAAGTTCTGCGACCTTCTCACCCTGTTCGAGGAACGCATCACGCAGAACAGCTTTGTCGGTCCGCCTGCTCGCTTCTTCCGCCTGCTCTCCCGCCTACGCCCCTTCCTCTCCGAAAACACCACGCTTCTCCTACTCACGCATCACCGCGACACCTACTTCTTCCTCCCTGCCGGCTCTGACGCGTGGCTCGAACGGACAAAACGCCTGATCGAAACCCATTTCCAGGACGAGGAACGGCCCACCGTCCGCTCCCACGCCCTCGACATCGCCATCGAAGTGTCCGAACTGGTAAGAGACGTGGCCTACGAGGCGATCGTCGAAGACTGTCTGCTGGTGGTGCTTGCTGCCATTCGTAACGACGAACGCCCTGCCACCATGCGCTCCGTGGTCGCCTGGCTCACCAAGTTCGCCTGCGCCTGTACCTTTCCCGCCATCTTTTCCGTGCTGGTCGAAGCGCTTTCCGGCGCGGTGCTCCGTTGCAACCAGCACCACAGTCCCGTGGAAAGCCTCCTGCTGTTCGACTCCCCCTCCGAGGTCACTTCCGTCACATCTGTCATATCTTACCAAGAATGTAGTACTGTTTATCCAATCTGTGTTGCGAAGGACTCACCATCGTCTTTTCCTGGGCGCTTCTCGCGAACGACGACGCTTCCATCGCGCTTCGCGCCTACGACGCACTCATCCACATCTTAAAAAGCGATACCGTCCACACCGCTGACCGTGTCCGCGTGCTCGCCACGCTCTGCCAGCTTCGCACATCCGTTGACCACCGTGTGTATCTGCAGCCGTTGACAAGCCATCCGGAAAGCAACTTAGCGCTGTTTGTCGAGCATGGCGCGCACTTTCTGCGTCCTCCTGCTGTCAACATACTGCAGCTGGATCCGCTTGCTCCGCTCCCGGGCGAAGACGCGAAGCCGGAGCCGTGTGCTGCCATCAGTCCTCTGGTCGTGTCCTATATGAAATCGGAAGCAAGCACGCTCGGTGCCGCTGCCGAAAACGCTACGGTAACGTGCCCATGCATTGGTTGCCCATCTCACGCTAGCCAGATGGGAGTGCCGGTGCCATCCACACACCGCCAATGCTGCTTGCCAATCGGACTGTACCTCGACGCTGTCTCGCAGCTCCTTTTGCAAAACGTCGACTGGTCACTCTTCATCTGGACACTCCGCTACTTCCCTGCCCAGCTGGCGGACAAGCACCTGTTCTGTGGCTGTGCGCAAGCGATGGAGCAGTTCGTCTTGCTGCTTTGTCGCCAGTTGGTCAGCGGCAAGGTGGGCGTGCAGATACGGCACGTGCCCGACCACATCAAACGCTCCAGCCTGCTGATCCCGGTCTTCGACATCCTGTCCAACCTGCTCAGCTACCGTCGCTTTTTCAGCAAGCAGACACTCGAGAACCTCGTGTCTGCCTTCCAAACCGGGCTCATTGGACAATCAGACTCCACCAAGCTGTGCGTGCACGCACTGACCAGCTGCCTGTACGAAATGCCCGCGATCATGGCACGCATGCTTCCCGCTATCATCTCCCGCATCTCCCGCATCATCAGCAGTCCCGACATCAGTGTCCATCTGCTCGAGTTTCTTTCGTCTCTCGCATGCTTTCCCCGGCTCTGTGCCAATTTCGTTGAGCAAGAGTACCAGCTGGTCTTCATGGTCGCGCTCCAGTACATTAAGCACGGCAGTGTACTGGAAACGCAGTTGACGTCCACAGAAACGCCAAACTCTTCCAGCTTGGGAAACGTGCGCTCGACGGGATCAGCGGTGCTTACGAAAGCGTCGCGCGAGCACGAAACAAATCCGGCTTTCCGACAATACGTACTCATCATGGCCTACCATGTGATTACAGTATGGTTCATCCTGATCCAGCTGCCTGAGCGCAGGAAATACGTCAACTTCATTGTCAGCCATCTTAAAACGTGTCAAAGCAGAACCCATGTGCTGGACGAGCTGATCGAAACGTGTGTGGATATGCTGGCGCGATTCACATTCGCAACGTGTTCGTTAAAGCCGCTTTCTGGACCAGCGGCTGTCGACGTCCTGCTCGCCGATGCCAGGCGCAGTGAGAAAAAATCATGGATTATCGGGTCGAGTGTTGTTACCATTCGCGCTGCGCGGTCGCTTGGCTGGGCAGACGTCTTTGTCCGACGTGCCACTGGCAGTGTGTCGATGCTGCTTCGTGTGCAGAACCGAGCAAAGGGAACGGACGACGACGCGCTAACGGATGTGCTTGGTGATTTGCATTTAAGCATGCGTCCGCAGTGGGTGCAAGGCTTTCTCGAACGAGCGATTGATATTGAGATGTCGCCTCCTACGTCACCGATCACCGCCACATCATCGCCGCCACCCACCGCTACGTTGGCGACCATGCCGGCCAGCAATAATTTGAGACGGCGCCCCTCGACCCGGCTGCAGCAGCTGAGCCGCACGCTTTCGCTAGACTGGGATGCACGTGCTATCGCTGACCAAGGCCTTTCCACACCAGACTTCGCTCAGCGGCGGAATAGCACGCTTCCCGGTCTGCACCGTGTGCTCGAGAATTCACGCTCAGACGCCGACCTGATTGAACAGCGGGCAGCCAATTTCGCCGGCACTCCGCCTGCCTCTGCAGCCTCACACAAGATGGTGGATCTGTCTTTGGATCCTGCTTTTCTGCTGCTCCAGCTGAACGCGCTGCCGAATCCGGAAACGACATACACGCCACGACTACTGCTAGACGACGAAGCGTCATTACGTGCCATATCAGTGTTGGATCGCACACCGTCAGTGGATCTCCACAAAATAGGCGTGGTGTATGTGGGACCAGGGCAGCAGCAGGAAGCGCAGATTCTGTCGAACCGCGCGGGCTCAAGCACGTTTGCAAAAATACTCACAGCGCTTGGCCGGCTGACACGATTACGCGGGTGCGAACTGTACACCGGCGGGCTGGACACGGAGTTTGACATGGACGGACAGTTTGCGTACCACTGGTCAGATGCTGTGAGCCAGATTATATTTCATTGTACAACCATGATGCCGTCCGATATGGTACGCGATCCTCGAAGCACGCTGAAGAAGCGCCACATTGGAAACAACTTTGTGACCATCATTTACAACGACTCAGGGCTGGACGTGGCTTTCGATACTCTGGACAGCCAGTTCAACTTTGTGCAGATTATGGTTACCCCGCTCACGCATGTGGCCAGCCGTGGTATTCGGCAACCGATACAGCAAACAGGCATGGATCCGATACTGACCTTCTTCCAAGTGCACGCACGGTTCCGTGCAAACATGCAGGCAATGGGACCTGTTGTTGATCCAAAAGTGCTGTCACTGGAGGCGGTGGCGCCGTTTGTCCGGCAGGTGGCGCTGCACGCCAATATATATGCACAGGTGTGGCTGCAGACAGCAGAGCGTCGCATGGAGTATGTGTCGAACTGGAGGGAGCGACTACGGCAAATCAAGCGGCTGCGGGATCGAATGGACAATCCCAGCGACGGCGGGAATGTGACTGATTTTACAGTGTACACATAAGGATAGTGCGGGCATGTATATTTTCACGAATGCAAGTTTTTGTTGTTTGATAACACAAGGTTTGGGTGGGGTCGTATTGTTGTGGATCCAAGCTGTAGTGTGCTCCGCACAAACGCAAGCGCGTCGTCGCACTGTCGGACGAACCGCTGTGAGCAACAACAACCACGCGCAGACAACAGTCAATGCCTACCGATATAGACGCGCACTGAGTGGCCGTGTGGTCCTGGTACGCGCTGTGCCGCAGCAGCTGTTTCAGTCTAGCGTACCACACTGGATGTGCTGTGCCTGCTTCCTGACCTGCCGCATGTCTCGGCTGAATCCATGGGCAGTACACGCGGTGTTCCGCCACCGGATCCAGCAAAAGACCGTCTTCTCTGCCTGCCATGCTAATGCTTCTGAAACACCAGTCGCACGAAGCCACTGCTGAGGCAACCGCGTCTTTGTGTACATTCCATCCGAGCACGGCCATCACGACGCTACATGTCGACACGCATTCGCTCGCCAACTGCTCTTCCAGCACACGCACCAAATGCTGGAGCTGCTCCGGGGTCTTCACAATGAGCCATAGGTGTGCTACGCGCTCACCATACCACGTGAGCGAGCTCTGCACATTGCTGGTCGGGAAGCGCGATGTTCGCACGCATCTTGGCCAGAAAGGAGTGCCAAGCAGCCGCTGGGCTCAGCGTGGATATAGTGTACAGTTCAGCTGGTGACTGGTGAGAGGCAGGAATGGACACGGAAACATGCCAGGGCTGTGGTGTATTCGCCACGGACAGGTGGTCGAGTGAGCAGTGATGAGACTTGCCGTGTAGCTAGCCACAGCTTCTAGTGCTACGTGTAGTGGGTAAAGCGAGACGTGTTTGAAAGTACATGCTGACGGATCCTGTTCACTGTCTTCGGCCAAGTGCACAAGCAGCTTAGCGCAACACTGCTCGCAGCTGAGCAGGTTGGGCGTCTGGATCGACCAGCCGTGGCGCGCGCAGTTCACAGCACTGAGAGCCGGTGGCTTTTCAAGCCATAGGGAAATGTAACAAGATCAGCGGTGCGACGCAGTGCCAGCTTATCTTGAACGTCGACAAGCGAAGTAGAAGATCCTCGAGGTTCCAGGGACGATACGCGCCTAGTGAGCTGAGAGCCGGTAGCTTGTGCTGGCTACTTATTTGAGCGACACCAGCATGCAGCCTTACTCTTCCGGGCCATTCGAAGGCTGGTCCAGGGCAGAGAGCGCGCTTCGGAGTTGGCTTTCAAGAGTGGTGAGGGTCGGAAGCGTCATTCAATCAAGCGGGCAATCGCTGTTGCCAGACGCGTGCGACTGCCCCGCCCACCAACACCAAGCCAGCCGATGCCATCTGCCCTCAACCGCAGGCTGTTCTGTGAAGCAGCATGCTGCCACACACCGTGACTAGGCAGCAGCGACAATGCTGTTGTAGTGCGAGCGTTCCCATGAGCACACGTGTGGCAAGACGTATGTATGGGAGTGTGCGGAGAATAGCGTTTATCTGACAGCAATGTGTTGGATGCGGTGCAGCGTCGGTGCTATCGATCTGCAGAAGAGTTGCTGCACGAAGATGGCAACAAACGGCAGGCGGAAGATGGAAGTGAAGGGTGTAGCAGTGAATAGGCTATAGTGGTGGGAAGAGACGGTTCCGCTTGTCAAACACTGAAAGATGCATGCTAAACGGTGACTGGCGTGGGGCGGGCAACCGCTCCTCTTACTTCCCAGCCAGCAACACGTCTTCCTGGGAGGCAAGCAAGGATTTACTATGCCGCATTTCTCTCGTCGCGCTGTCCTGCTGTGAGTAAGCGTCACCATGCGGGGGGGAATGCCAGATCTAAGAGGTTCTTTACAAACCCACGATTGTAGATGTTTTCCAGCTCGCTCATAGTGGTCACTTGAGTGTGCGTGGGGGAGGCATCTGTGTTTGCTTCGGCACTTTGCTGGTCCACCCGGTAGACTTGTCCCTCTGTGACCATGTCTTTTACATCCTCCCACTTGAATGCTTCGTTCGCGGTCATTCCAGCGCACGCGAGGTAAAAGTTGTAGACAAGAAAACCGCTTAGAACGAGTGCTACGGCCAGGCCGAATAGTCCCAGTCCGGCCAGCAGCGGTTCGCTCTGCAGCACATGCTAGTTGACGGTGGGTGGGTGAGTGGGTGCGTCGTTTACTATGCACAGCTCACCACCATGGATTTGTAGAACGAGAGCGGTCGCGATGCGCCGGTGACGCGATCGTGATAGAAAGCGTGGTCTAATCCACGTTCGATGCGGAGCGACAGCATGACTTGCCACACCAGCCATGCGTCGTACGAGCCAACGATGACCAGCGACAGCAGGAAGAGGATGAAGAAGCGATGGTTTCGATGTCCGATACAGTTGTTGACCCATGCACCTAGCTAGTGAGCAGGGGGTGGTTGGGTTGGGAGTACAATGATGATCGCATCGTGCAATGCACGCCCGACACAAGGAGCAGTGTTTGGAACGCGCAGGCCTAGCTGTGTTATGACGAGTGCAGCGATGCAGGGTACTTCTGGAATTCACAGGTGGTACAGAGGGAGGGTCGGAACAGGATGTGGTCGTAGTGGTAGTGTGAGAGGGCGTTTGCTACGTTTGCGGGAGTCAACCGGCCAGGATCAGAAACACTGGTGAGGTAGAAGGACAGATAGGTGAAGCCGATGGATAGCGGTATCAGCCATCTGGCACTGGCGTGAGGAAGGGAGGAGGGAAGGCAGCTTACCGGTGGTAGTCTTTCACATTTTCGGATGGCAACAGCAACCACACTTCCTGGTAGAACAGGCAGACCGAACAGGTCATGAGAAGCACAAAGAATATCTGGTGCAGTTCAGCGTTGATTGGGTTTTAGGTGGTGGTGGCAGTGGCGGTGGTGGCGACACACCTGAAGGGTAGGATGGGCAGTTTCGCATACACAGGTCCAAAGCCTGCCCAAACGACGCAGTCCACGCCTTCCTACGACACGCAGCACAGCAGACCTGAGCGAGGAGGGTTGGTCGCGGATGGAGAAGCGGGGGCTACCGGAGGAGGCGAGGGAGTTTCGCGCTCAGCAACCAAAACACGCGACCCAGCAGCCGATGGCGACAGGCATGGGATGGACCACACACAAACACGACCACGAACAAGGCAAGCGGAAGGAACAGCAATGCAGCCCAAAGCATGTCTGAGGCAACGGATGAGAACACGCGTACAAGCGGACGAGGCAAACAGCGCCCGCTTACGAATGTTTTGGCAGGCAGCGTGGCGGCGTGGCGGCGTAGCAGCCGTTTCCCCGCCCACCAGCCACGCCTTTGCGGCACAGCCAGGCACGGCCAAGCCGGAAATCCAACGCAGCCAACAGCCGAGCAACGCCGCCTCCGCCAGCGCCTGGTAAGCGGAGCGTCGCAGCGTCGCCGTGTTCCATCCAGCCGCATTGGGACATCCGCATTTGGCCAGTTCAGCACAGTTATAAAACAGCGCCGCTGTCGCCGCCCCGCCGTCTCGCCACCTTCTTCCCGCTTGCCTGCCAACCAGCCAGTCTGTTTGTCGCCTGTTCCCCGCCTGTTCCCCGCCTGTTCATTGCCTTTTCTTTGCTTGTCCGTTGCTTGTTCATTGCTTTTGTCTGTCTGCTGCCATGCGTCTCACCACTACTCTTGCCCTGCTCCAGCTGGCCCTGCTGGTCACCGCCATCCCCGCCAGCCGCAAACGCAAAATACAATGGCCGTCTTCTTCCAGCAAGCGCACGCTCATCATCAACAACAACCGTTTCGGGGTGACAGGCAGCACCTCTGCTGTGGCAGGCAATGCTCTGAGCCAGCCGCTCCAGACGGGTACTAGCAGCCACGACACTGGCATGGAGATAGACGAGGAAGGAGCAAGGCCGATTGATGTCAGCTCTGTCGGTGCTCCATCAGCCGCCACCCTAAGCAGCCTTCACGCGCAGGCTGGTACTGGCACCGTCGCCACCTCCAGCAACTCCGACTTCAAAAGCGAGCCTTTGCCCAGCACCGTTACCACAGCAGTGCTCAACATTCTGAATATCAGAGTCGCTGACGCAGAGATGTTCAATCCGATCATGGGTGATATGAACGACATGATCATGGCAAAACTGCCGAAAGAGAACAGCGATGGCTCTCGGAACCGCAACCCCGTCAAAGACGCGGATGGCCAGGAGGTGTGGCGTCCACGCTACTATATCGACTTCACCAAAGAGGGGACCCCAGAGTTGTCTCACACTGCTTTTGAAAACGTTGTACGCCTTGCGCGCCTCTCCATGAATCGCGAATTCGAGGGCCAGATCCATCAGTCTGTCGATGGGTTCAAGGGTGAGAGATTGGACCCTTTGACCACCGCACTTGCATGGCTGAAACTACCGCCAGTCGTGTGGGGAAGAGTACTGGCATCCATTAAGACGCAATGCTACACATCGCAAATGCAGCACCCAGACGGCAGCCTTGGCTCAGCGGAACAGGGCCGCAGTTTGCTCCACTATTTCAGTCCCAGCTATGCCTACACTCGTTTCATCACGTACGATCAGAAAAACTATGCTAACCTCGGCTCGCTCATTTCGCTGCATGAGCGAAATGTCCTTCCGCCTCCGACACCCATCAACATGGTTCAAATGGGTGTCAGACTTATCCGCAACGAAAGGGGTCAGCTTGACGCGACAAAGTTACCGGGTTACGTACAACGCTTTATTTCCCTTCTGAAGAGGGACACAGAGCACACATGGGAAGTGTTGCCGTACAACAGGTTTCCATCGCCCGCGGAGTACCAGGCCAGTCGAATGAGTAGCGTGAAGATCCCGGATGAACAGCCGAGTGGAAGCGATGCAATGAACACAAACGACAGCCAGACCACCGGTGGCACACCCTTCCGCTTAGCTACGTCGCTGTTTGGCATCAGGAGACTAGAATATGAGGAAGAACACGCTTTTTGGCGCATGCTGGATCTGGCACGAGACATGAAGTATTTCACAGTGCCGGATGCTGTGATGCTGACGAAGAGACTGGAAGATGTGAGAAGCGACTGGCCGAAACTACTACATCCCTCTGATGACGATGTGAAGCGTTTCAGAGAAGCGTATCCAGCAATGCAAGAAATGGAGGTGGTCAAGTACAACAGCGTGGATGAGTTCATCACGAAGTTCCTGATCGCGCAGCTAAAACGGTCGTATCCGGAGATCCAGGGCTCTGAGCAGCGTGAAAAATACCGCAAGATGTCGTTAGAGTGGCTGTATGCTGCTTCAAGTATGGCACCGTCACTGGCAAGGCATGCCGTATTCAAGAGAGAAGTCACGGCTTTGGTCAATGGAAACAAGCAGGGAGAGGGAGAGGGAGAGGAGGAAAGGAACGACATGATGACTGACGACTGATCAGCCATCTGTCATACTTTGTGCAGACAGGAGAGATAGGGATAGGGATGATGTGGTATGCGTTATGCATGTGGTGGCAATGCCAGCTGGCTGGTGTTCACTTGTGCACACTGATGCAGAATGAAGTGCAGTTTGTTTCTCTTCTCTCTCTCTCCCGATGATCTGCAACCACGCTGCTGCTCAGGAGCACATAATGCCTTTGCCCCGCTGCCACGTGTCATCCTCCCTACACTTCTGTTCACACACATCCACTGTAGCGTTCTACACCCAACTCGCGTGTGAATACAGCAACACCGACCATCTCATCCACGCCATGCACGAAGAAAAAGAAAACAGCGCCAGC
>QZWT01000244.1:0-18650 GCA_004114315.1 Cochlonema odontosperma | reverse complement strand
CATCCACCATCCTACGCGATCCAGGTCAATCCTTCTTCTCCTCCCCCTCCTCCTCCTCCTCCTCAGCTATAACCACTGCTCGCCTCCGTGTTGTTCTTTGTGATCGCCGCGTTGCCACATTCGTAGTATCCACCATATCCTCGTCTTCGCTCTTTGTCTTTCTCCGTACTACTGCTGGTGCTGCTTTCCGTCGAGCTGGCGCTTTCGTCTTCTTCTGCGACGTTGCCTCGGTATCCTGTCCCGGGTAAGCGATATAACAAACACAACCACCACTACCACCACTACCACCACCCACCTGAATGCTCAAACGATCGATAAGCGCCACCACTGTCTCTTCTTCCGCCTTTTTCGCATCTTTCTTCTCACCTGCCCTCGTCAGCACATGCCTCTCCATACAATCACTTACTTGCCCGCTGCAGCTTTTCCACCGTTTCTGCTTCTGTTAAATACTGCGACCTTATGCTTCTGATGCGTTCTTCAAACTCATCAAGCATGCTCGCGTTGATGTTTCCACTGGCGGCAACACCACTCACACCACTCTTTCCGCTCATCGTCTGGCGCATCTGCCCTCGTTAAACAAGCGCAAACGGCGCTAGAAGATACCTTGCCAAGGATTTCAAACAAATACTTGAACACCACGTCGTCGCCCAGTTTGTCCCCGTAATGTTGCACACTATCCATAATGCGCTTCACACTACGCTCCGTCTTGTACGACAGCAACGACAAGCACAACGCTGTCTCGCGCCATTGCTGGGGATGCTCGGTGGTCTTGAAACGCTGGCACAGCTTTTCTATCATGTTCTCCGCATGGCGCTCCTGTAGCGCGTTGTCAGGCGCGTGCTTCCGAATGGACACCCCCTACATGGATGAATCCGAAGAGAAATCGCATCACACGCTCAAATCCACCCTCCACTACGGTCGGCTGGGTGCCGTCGTTCTTTCCTCCAGCAGACAGTACACCAATGATGTCCGGAATATGATTGTAGATCACCGCATTATCCTTTTGCGCCAGTTCGCCAAAAAAGAGTTTGGCCAAGTCTCGCAAGCGCTCGTCTGGCTCTTCCAAACACCTTGCCATCTCTCCGAGCTGTCCTTTGGCCTTGATGCGTCCGTTCAGGATCAAATGCGTCAGCACCATCATTGTGGTACGGCGCACTCCCGTATCCGGGTCTGCCAGTCTGCCCGACAGAAAATGCAGGTTGTCTGTTAAAAGAGACTGCGAGTGGGTGACCGCCAGATCCCCGAGTGCGATCACTAGATTGCCGCGCAACTCCGGATCTGGGCTCTTTGAAAGTCGAGTAAGTAGGAGCGGTAGATGTGTATCACAGAACTGAGCACTGATGCACATCAACTTTGACAAAGTGAGGGTTGTGGTCATTTGCAATACCCGATCCTGACGCAGAAGTTAGTCACTCGCCCTTTCCAGCTCCATGCTGGACTGATGTTGTGTACCGAGTATAGCTTGTGCGATTTGCATAGATGTACAATGAGAGGCACAAATCCACCAAGCAGTGCATCCGCACCATACAGCAGATCGCGCTCTTTCACCAGCTGAATGGCATCTGTCACGTCGTCTTCCGTGGTGGCTCCAGCACACTGCTCTAGCTCATCGTCGGGAATGTTGCTCTTGCCATTTCTTTTGGCTACCCCATTCCATGCGTGTCAGCGTGGGCACTCATTCCACACCACATACGTCTCTCCTCTAATTTGCGGCGTTTCAGCTCTGATTCCACACGCTCCACATGCACCAGCTCTTGGATCGCGACGTGGCCAACCAAGAAAATGAGCTGTGAAAGTCCACATACATCGATTGTGTTCGTTTGCTTTAGCACTTCGGCAGACATCTTGCGCAGCCAGCTTGCGCACACTTGATCAGGATGCTCGGCCAGCAGATACACCGTATTCACTGCCTGCTCGGCAAGCGAGTACCTACATCCCATGGTTATTATGTGAACGGTTCCAGACCCCTCCCCCTCCGCCTTCCCATGACCCACCATGATATAGAGCGTGTAGGGTTGAGTACTACTGCCTGCAGTTTGTCGAACAACGCGTTCGTGATGGGCAGGCGCTGGTGTTGCTGTTTTCGTTGTTGGTCTGAAAGCTGCTGTCCGTTTGCTGGAACAATCGCCGATTTGCCTTTACGCGAAGGCACCAGCCGCTGGAGTGCGATGCAACTGTACCGTGCCAAATCCAAATCACGCTAAACATGTTAAAGAGATAGCGCTACACTTTCCTGCGAACACGCACCAGTCCAAGCTCGCCCAATCCAACGCGCATGATCAGGTCCACGTTAAACGACACAATAGCAGGATTGGCCTGTGCGAGCATTCCAAGAACAATGATTGCCCCACGTCGCTGTGCCACTGGGATCGCCACTTTGGTGACGCCTGTGCGAGTTGTGCTCAGTGTTCTGGAGGGGAGTGGCACAGTGTACCGTAAACATCCCATAGCCGCTGCACCATCTCGGAAGGCACATCCCCTTCTGTGCCATCTTTTCCGTCTCGCATAAGCGCACCCAAAAGCTCCTCCAACGAAGTCAGCTCCGCAAGCGTGGAGTCAAAGGTCAAACTAAGGGTTGCGTAAATTGCGCTGTCACTGCAGCGCGCTTTACACAATCAGCTGTCGAGCCATAGCGTTCACGTTTTGCTTCGCACTCAGTCCTGGCACGGGCATCAGGTATAGGTTGCGGAAGTTTTGCAGTAGTCGTGCGCGAACTCCTTTGGACTCGTCTCCGGAAGCGTCCTTCACCCATACAAGATGCACCATGCGCCTAACGCCCTCCTATATTGCACGTCGTGTAAGCACTGTGTGTGTGTGTGTGTGCACATCCATACTCCAAGCGTGTTCTTACACTGCTCGCTTCTATCTTGTAGTGATGCGCGGTCACAAAAAACTGCATGGCTTCCACAACCTCAGCTTTTGTTGTCGACGCAAGCAATTGGCATAGTATCGGCACTGCGTCCGTTAACTGCTGCACAAACACAAGTGCATCAGAGTAGTAGCGTTGCTGCATCTGGAGCTGAAAGTAGTCTTGCAGCGCTCCTGGAGAAGGGTGTGCCTGAGCGGCAGGCGGGTCTGCAGTCGCGTCGCCCATCTCCACATCCTCGTCGGGAAGTTGTGGAAGCGGTGTATCGGTGCTGGACTGGAGTGCCTCTGGTGCCGCTATCGTCTGTCCTTGCATCAGCAACCCCATGCCTCTTGCCCGCATGCGCGTTGGAACACACCTCCAATTGTTGTTTGATCGACTCCAAACGCTTCAGCAGCAGCTCTCCGCTCAACTCTCCGCCGTCCATTACAAACGGATGTGTCTCCAGGAATTTCCCTAGCAAGCGGATCGCTTGTGTACGTACATGGCTGCTCTTGTCTTCCAGTCGCGTGATGGTGAGATCAATCAGCCGCGCACGGCGTTTCGGAAACTTGGCGCGGCAGCTGGGTTTTCATCAATCATTGCCACCTGAAAAGTGACGATAGCGCGTGGCACTTACTCGCAGAGTTTGGAAATGACATGCAGCACACGAGTGCGGCAAAACGAGTTCGCATCTCTGTAGCGTTCCTCCAGCACGTCGAAGAATGCTTCGATTTGGTTTTGCGCTGCAACCTGATCCTCGGTGCCGCGTGCGTCATGCTGGTCAGCCAAGTAGACAATCAGGAAACCAAGCACTTCGATGATCGAGGATCGGATGGGATATGCCTTCACGCATAGAAAAGTGAAGCGGCCAGTGAATAGTGTGCCACTTGCACAGCGCCCCAACACCTACCTCGCATTGAAGTAGCGCGATCAGATGCACCATTTGTTTGAGCACCATCCGCGGTGCATGCTCTGCCAGATGCACAAGAAATTTGCCAAACGATTTCGCAATGGTGGCATCCTGTGCACCCAGCTCTCGATGTGCAATCTCGCTGAATGGCAGCCATGAGCATTCTGTGAAAGAGCGAAGCAGTACCCTAGCACAGTGTCCATAAATGGTGTGTGCTCCATTGTGACTGAGACCATGTGGACAAGTTCAGCCATTGGCACGCTTAGGTGCTCGTAATACTGCAGATTCTGCAGGATGCTCGTTTTCGCTACTGTCGCCGAGCTAAGCAGACGCGCATTCCACGAGCACCTGTGACGTACCTGACGCGTGGTTGTACTGAATAATACAAATCCCCAGCACCTGGAACAGCGCTTCTCTTAGTTTGTCGTTCTTCATGTTAGCGACGTTTTCAAGCAGCGTGTATGCAGACTTGGTCAGCACACTGCAGCTCAGGTAAGCGACAGTCGCTGGAGGGGAGGGGAGGGCGTGGGATTGCTGCATACCCAGTAAAAGTGTCCAGCGCAGCAGCGCTAGTGAACACTTTGTGCAGTCGCAAGCTGAGTATGTGTGCAGCACATTTCATAATCAAAAGCCCGTGCTTTATCAACTCTGTGTTGTCAGAGCTCTGATGAACGGTCGTCTCATTCTCATTCTCATCACTCTGGCTCTCGTTATCACGAAGCTTGCGCGTGCGAGGTGTTTTTTGCGCCTATATCTCGCTCGCATTAGCATGCAGTGCTTTCCATCCGCCAGCTGTTCACCGCTCATCCTACCTTGGGTTTGACAGGTAACGCGGTAGACGGTCCAGCACCAGTGGCCTTTAAAGCATGGTGCTCGGTGGTAACCACCACCCAGTGAAGAAGGAAGACATAGCGTTCGAGCGCGCAACGACAAGCATCCACTTCCCCTTCTCCTGCATCTTGCAGTTCTTGCGCCAGTTGTTGCGTTATTTTCTTTGTGCCTAGCACGTGGAGTGTGTCAGTGGTAGCAACACAGGTGCACACTACCGGAGAGGATGATATCAAGAATGCGCTTCCGTACCGACGCTTTGAGCGTGTTCCAACACCTGGTTGTTAGGTGGTGAACAGAAAGTAGGGGGACGAGTACTTGATGAAGCTGCAAAGTGTGTGATACATCGCTGGATCAGTCACGGTGTGAGGGTTCGCTTCCACGGTGTCCACCAGCCCTGCAGGTGTCAGCACGTAAAGCAGCGTTTACAGACACCATTCAAGGTCTGCTCCAGTGTGCTGGGAGACATCGCTTGCACATCCAACTCCTGCGGAATGGAGAAGGACGAGTCGTGGAGTTCAAGCACCGCATCGCCTAGTTGGAAATCCTCGTTCATTACACGAGAAGCGTGACGCGATTATTTTAGGCGTCGCGCAACCAAAGCTGCAGCAAGCACGCGAGCACACGAACAGCCACATCACACGCACAAACAACCGCTTTGTGAACATGGTGAATGGGTGTATGTGCACGAGGTGTTAGAGTCGTGTCACACAAGTGTCTTGCTGCAGCATGACGCTAGCGAAAAGAAAGTAGAAGCAATGCACCAGCCGTTCTCTGATTGAGCACGATACAGCAGACAGACGGTGGACTCCGTAGCGCAGGGATCGGATCGACTCCAAGAGGGAGAGGGAGAGGGAGAGAGAAGAGAAGATGGGAAGGGAGAAGAAGGGAGATAGCAGTAAGGCGGCAATGTGTGGCCGTGGCGTGTGCAGTGCAAGTGTTAAAACAGGCAATTGCTGATCAACAGAATTGCAACAAATCCGATTGCAATACAAATCACGCTTTGCAAGCTTGTTTTAGTGATCAGTGCGTGGAGAAGGACCAGATGCTGCAGTTGGCTGGCTGGCTGACTGGCTGGCAGCAACGGCTGCGCCAAACGACACGCACCACGCGACGCGGCTTGTTCGGCATGACCCAGACCAGAAAATACTTTACCGTCATCGGTCCACGGCCGCTCAGCCAGAACGCCGCCAGACCTTCCAGGCGAGCAGTGTCAGACCATGGGCGGCATGCCAATGTGCAGCATATATTCAATGCTCTGGATGCTGTTGTTCACAAAGATCCTGTCACCACCACCACCACCGCCGCCACCGCCACTACCGCTACTACCGAGAAGGACGCAATGGAGATGCAAGCAGATGATGCCACATCCTCGGTGATGAAGGATCGTATTCGGTTCGCGCGGTTGGGCTTGAAGCAAGTACCCTCGCCTGTCATAGACCCAGAAGGCGGCATACGAGCAGTGACGCTGATCCCCGAATGGGCCGAGAAGGAGCTCAGAATGGGAACAACCATTGTTGGAACACACGACGTCAATGCGAATGCAGCAGCTGAATCCAACAGCAGCTGTCACAGCGCGGCTGCATCAGCAGGTCTACGAGTCGACACGGCTTCCACGGTGTCGTACACCGGCAGCACAACAAGCGCAGCGTCAAGCAACACGCATCCATCCGAATTCACAACATCTCCAACAGCCATTGAACCTGCGAACAGCGCTACAAGGATAACTAGAAGCTATCAGCCAGTTGGTCCCCGCCCATCGTCGTTCAAGTCAAGACGCGCCAGCAACTCTTTGACCAGCATGCCACCCAGTGACCCAAGCAGCTCTGCAGCACTACAACGGAACATCTCGATGGGTGCATTGCATTACACAGTCACTCCAGTTGCGACTGAACCGTGTTTGCAACCAGCAGCGCCATCCTCCTCTCTATTTCCCGATCCAGCACAATACATGAATGCATATGTAGAGCCACAGTTTGCCACTGCTCCTCATTACCCCCAGCACATTCAGCAACAACACAGCATCGAGACTTTCGCAACCCCATGCAACTGGAACAGCCATTCCAGCTACGTCGGAGCCGCCTCCCCACCTCCGGCAAGAAACGAGCCCTCTTCGCAGCCCGCCTCTGCTATGCCTCAGCATCTCAACACAGATCTGTATCCAAAAAGAAGCGTTTCTGGGATTGTGCGAATGCCGATGCCATGGGATCCGACTGCTTGGCACTTGGCTGGCCAGGAGACGGCGAATGGGTCGATTGTGTCACAGCAATATGCTCCACCGTCGCATTGTCATGAAACATTGCCACAAAGAACACCAACGCGGAGTGAACAAAATGTTGCGGTACCTTTTACACAGCCACAGCCACAGCCACAACCGCAACTACACTCACAGCCACAACCACAACCACAGCCACAACCAACACCTTCAATGCTACCTCCGCCCACTCATCCAAAACCATCAAGCTTCTCTGTCGTTTCCTCTACTGTGCCTGTTAAGCAAACCATAAGCACAAGGCCAACTAGTGCTGCGTCTTCTTCCGCATCAGCAAAAGCTTCTTCAGTGCAACCACCCGCCCCACTATCACAGCCTGTGCAACCACCATTGCCGTCTCCGACATCAGCCAAGACGAACACTGCTCCACCTGTGGCAAAGAAAGAACCTGTTTTTGATCCCATGCTTGCATCTATCTTGAAGCCACCCTCACTCAGCTCCCCGGATGCGCAGTCCAGCAACTGGGCTAATCTCGGATCCACTTCTACCATTCAGACGAACAGACGCTCGCTGCAAAAGGCTATGCCTACCTTGGCCTCACATTCGCTAACCACCGATCCAGCGGCATTGGCACGCTATCAAGAGAACGCACGCAAAAGCAACGACATTCACGTGCAGCGTGAGTTCGCGAAATACCTGCTCATGACAGCACAACGTGTATCGAATCCGATTGCGGGCTCCGCTCCAAATCACCGACACTCAGATGACACGCTGTCGGCACAAGTTGCAATGGATGCACAGCGCAAAGACATGCTACTGGAAGCGGAACACTGGATTGAAACGCTGTCGAAGTTCGATGATTCCGAAAGCTGCTACATCAAAGGCGGGTGGTACGAGCGAGGCGAGCTGGGGCGAACGTGTAACGAGCAGACGGCGCTCGAGTGGTATTTGAAGGCGGCTAGCGGAGAGTACGCGGCAGCCAGCTGGAAAGTGGGAACCATCTACGAGAAGAAGGGTGATGTGCCACAAGCAGTTGAGTTCTTTCGACGTGCAAGCGCAAGGCTAGATCCGTCTGCTTGTTACGTAAGTGGCCCATACATGCGCGCTGGTATGCTGACACGCCAGCTATGCGGCGTCGGTAGCGGCTAGGGAAAGCATATTTGTTCGGAGAGCTGCACCTGGCAAAGCAGCAGAAAGAGGCACTGCGATACTTGCGCGTGTCGGCTGAGCAAGCCACCGCCACCGCCTCCGATGGTCTGTATCTGCTGGCGCAACTGCTGGCAGACATGCATCCTCACACGCATATTGACAAACGGGACCGGAACTCACGCGAGGCACTCACCATGCTCACGCGTGCAGCAGAGTTTGGCCACGCGGGTGCGCAGACAGAGCTGGGACGTTGCTACGAGCATGCGTTGTTAGAATGCCAAGCAGATCCGGCAACATCGATCAAATGGTATCGACGAGCAGCAGACCAGAATAGTCCGGAAGCACAGCTGGCCATCAGTGCGTGGTGTGCTCGCGGTGCCGAAGAATGCTTTGCCCAGGACGAGCGGGCGGCCTTCGAGTGGTGCCGATTAGCGGTGCAGCATGGATTGCCCGCCGCTGAGTATGTGTTTGGATACTATCACGAATACGGCGTGGGCGTGCACAAAGAAAAGGACGTGGCTTTACTGTGGTACAAGAAGAGTGCCAATGGTGGATGTGAAATGGCGCGAAAGCGGGTGCAGCAAGAGGAGCATGCAGTCAACACAGGC
This sequence comes from Cochlonema odontosperma, assembly GCA_004114315.1. Lineage (NCBI taxonomy): Eukaryota > Fungi > Zoopagomycota > Zoopagomycetes > Zoopagales > Cochlonemataceae > Cochlonema > Cochlonema odontosperma. The sequence continues at coordinate 10,095 of QZWT01000244.1, read as the reverse complement.
GGCATTTCTAATGCATCGTCTACAGGCGGTGATGGCGGCGGTGGCGGCGGTGGCGGCAGCAGCGGCACAAACCCTTATCGACCACCTAAAGCAGGTGCGGGCGGATGTAAAGTATCCTAGCAAAAGGAAAAAGAGATAAAACACGCGTTTGATCTCACAGATCAAACACATCTGCACCAGAGATGCTCTTTGTCCCCGCAGTACTTTGTTTCGTTTTGCATCGAGGTGAGCTAGCAGGTCGGATCCGGGCAAAAGGAATGATGCTCATTTTGTTATGTTTTATCAATGAATGCGATGATAGTACAAGTGCTTGCGCTCTAACCGTTCCTGCGCTGGTCCCTTCCTCGAGCTGGATCATGCTGCCTCCACGCTCTTTATTTCGGTAACGGCAATTGGCGGTGCGAAACCAATGCCCAGTCTGCGTGATCGACGACCGGAACCTTCACCGTATTGCTTGTCCCAATTACGTAGAGCAACCAAACTGCTCATCTCGTCAGAGCAACTGGGTCCAATCTCACGAAATGCTTGTTCAAAATGCTGCTGCGTCAATTCCCGTGGTTTGATCTCACCCTTCTCGAGCGCCTTCACTTTCAGCGCTGCCATGTCCAGCACATCTTCTGTTGTCAATTGCGTTTGCTCTCGCACGGCAGCGAGCGCAGCTGATATGCACAAGTTTTTGAGATCGGATCCGGAAAACATGTCGGTGCGACGCGCCAGATCTTCAACACACACATCTGCGGACAATTGCTCGCCACTCAAATGCAAACGCAATATGCGTTGTCGATCCTTCGCATCCGGCAGGTCCACTAAACAGAAAGAGTTATCGCTCACATACTGGCCACGTATATGTACCAAGAACACGTCGAGGAAGTCGTCTCAGGACTGCATCGTCAAGGTCGAAGGGCCGGTTGGTTGCCGCCATCACCATCACTCCCCGGTTGCGTGCCGACGTCAAGCCATCCCATTCTAGCATGAACTGATTGATGATCTCTCTCCGGCTCGCTGCGGAGTCCCCTTGTCGCGAAGCGAATATCGCGTCTACCTCGTCGACAAATATCACGCATGGACTAATCTTGCGAGCAAGCGAGAAGATAGCCTTAAAAAGGTGTAATGAGCACACACACGTTCCCTCGCCCTTCGCCCCTCATCCCTCGCCAACCACGACATACCTGCACGTTTTTTTCTCCTTCGCCAACATACTTGTCGTAGACGTCACTGCCTTTAATCTCCAGCACCGTGCTACCGCTTTCTTTAGCTACCGCACGCGCAAGCATGGTTTTTCCAGTTCCGGGTGGCCCAAACAGCAGTACACCTGATATGTTGTGATGAGCCAGCACTCCGATCTGGAAGAGCTGCGGATGTAATAGTGGTAGCGAGATCACAGTCTGGAGAGTACGGATAGTAGTCGTGTGCACACACACATCCTCAAATCGCGTTGTAATGCCATCTGCGCAGGGAATAACAAACGCCATTGGTGAGCCATGTTTCGCAGGAGAAAACAAGAAAGAGGGCGTACCAGGGTTCACCATGCACGGTAGAAGACGTTTCTCGTATCGATTGCATTTCAAACGAGACAGGTCCTTCCATCGATTCTGCTCCACGACACCTCCATCGGTGGTCGCGGCTCTAAGACCCGCATGTTTTTGCTGGTGCTCATGTCGTTGTTCAAGATCTACGCTGCTTTCCACAAGAAGGTGTGCACGTCGTATTTCCTTTTCGGTAACATAGTTTTGAACATGTCCTCGCAGTTTCACGGCACATCCGATTGCCACAGTAGCCACACGCTCCACCATTTCCTCCGACCACACGGTACCATAAATGGGGGTTGCACTCTTCCGCATGGAATCCACATAGGGAACACCGCGATCACGACAGGCGTGGGTGATATTGCGCGCATTAATGGCGCGTATGTCTTCACTCTGATCAGCGGAGAACTGATCAGCCTTGGGCTGTATGGTGGGAGTGAGATCCACAAAGTTGCACCGCGGCCACACGTGACGTGAATCCATGCGCCATTCGTCGCCTGGCAGGACTGGGGATGGATGCAGGCCAGCCATTACACAGATGGTTTTGCCAGCCGCGCGACACCGCCGAACCGCTTCAATCAGGTTCTGGATGACAGATTCACCGTGGCGTGTTTGTGCTGCCACCGCAGTGTCCGCCAGATATATGATGAGCGGCAGGGCGTCGTCGGCCGACGTGGTATGCATGTCGATCATATCAAGCATGCGGCGCACCAATTTCTCTGTGACCATGTTGCCTGACGTGTCCACATTTGCCTGAATGCGCAATCCCTGCATGCTGAAATGTATGTTCAGTGGTCTTTGCTCTGAGTGGTCAGGGAAGTGCACAGGCGATTCGATAGACTCGTGCAAGGCATCCTCATCGTCGGCAATGGATGCTTCCTCCACCACCGCTTCGTTTTCATCCGACTTTGCGTTGCTTTCCGGAGAGAAAAGATGCCATGCTGATTCTAAAGAGTGGGTGGGTGGGTGAGCGGGCAAGCGAACGGTGCCAACTCAATGCGTGCTCCCTTACCATTCGTTTTCACCGTAGCACATCCTATTGTAAGATCGCGTAGGTCCCATGCATTCAGCACCAGGAGATCCGCTTTCACTTCAGTAGCCAAAAACCTTACGGTCTGCTGTAACCATTTCCCAGAGCCCTCGTAAGCACTCTGCAGTACCAAGTCAACAGAGTGGTTGGTTTTGGATTGCAGTTGATCAGGCACGTGAAATAGCGAACTGGTGGTGCTTGCAACAAGCAGTTCACGAACGCCTGGAGGTGCGACGGGCGATAGCGAGGCAAGCTTTGTCACGTTCTGGTCCAAAGGAACAAAGATGCGATTCCAAGTGTCGAGGGGGATTTTGAACGGCTTACGACTTTGCGAGCTGGAGGTGTCGAGGAGTAAGCTTTTTCTGAGTCGCTGCCGGATCAAACGCTGTCTCTCAAGATACGTCATACGCGATTGCGCATCGGATTTCCCCGACTGTTCCGGCTGAGCAGACGCCGCTTCTTTGGGATGGTGATTAGTGAGAAAGAAGTCGGGTTTGAGGTCAGAGCAGGCCTCGCTGTGGTCGGCAGGAGGTGATTTTTTGTCGGATCGCCTTACAGAGATCGCGCACACGCGTCGTGCGATAGACCTGTTGATAATCAGCGTCTTTTGCGAGCTGATACACTGGCGACTCAGATGTGACACGCACAGCATTGGCAAGTGCGTTGCTGAGTCAAGCGGTGGGACGTCGCTGTTTCGCCCTCTCTCCGTTGGCAGGGTGAAAGTGAAACATCTCGAACACATCCACGCGCTACATCCATGTCGGTACGTGCACCGCGGCGCGCGCCGCTGCATCCGCCTGTTTTGCGTGGCATCCATCTGAGATTCATTGGTTTTGTAGGGAAAAACTAGCACATTCCAGCGCCAAGTTGAGGTGGGTCGTGTGGTCATGCTGAATCAGGGCCGCTACGCTGGCAAGCTGGCCATCATCGTGGACATCATCGACCACAACCGGGTACGCTGCTACGGCCTTTGTGCGTGATTGCTTATTGTGTGCAGGCGTTGGTGGATGGACCGACCACGGGTGTGCCCCGCCACTCGCACTCCTACAAGCGCCTCACGCTGACCGCGTTGACAATGAGCAAGTTGCCACGCGCCGTGCGCACCGGCACACTCAAGAAGGCATTGGCCAAAGAGGATGTGATTGCCAAGTTCAGCCAGTCCGCGTGGTCGAAGAAGCTTGAGCAGCGGTCGACGCGCGCCAACCTGACTGACTTTGAGCGATTCCAGCTGATGAAGCTTAAGAAGCAGGTACTCGCACACACCGCACATCGACGATGCTCATTGAATGTAGCGTCGCACAATCCTCGGTGTGCATCTAGCAAAACTGAACAAGGCCAACGCTAGCAAATAAATGTGCCACTGCCTCTCTTCTGTGCAGATGTGTAGCATGCACTCAACTGTAGCGGGAATGAAGTGTTTGTCGCATGTCTATCCGTTGCATAGAAACATCGCGGTTTACTCTCCCTTCTGGTGCTGTCTGGTCCAACGCGTTTTGCGGAGTGTTGCGCCATGGTTTCCAACGCCATTCTTCCCTTTTAAGCTGCACGCGCATGCACTCGCCGCCACGCACGCCCAGCCGATCCACACGCCAGCGGCCCGCCATACCGCTGACACCGGTCACGAGCACTTCAAACACACGTAATACCCTCGAGTCGCCATCCGTCAGAAAACTACGCCGGCAGCTGGCGATGGCGAGCGACGACAACGCGGATGACGACGACGACGACAACAACAACAATAACAACGATGACAGCGACAACGACAGCGACAGAAACGCGTATAGGCTCATGCCAGACCTCGGCACTCCTAGTAGACGTCGAACAAGGCGGTCTGAACTGTCGTTTCAAACACCTACTACGCGTCGACTTTTGCCGTTGTTCGATTTGGTTATCAAATCCCCGACGCAGAAAACGTCGGCAGTCCCCTTCTCTCTCGACAATGCCGATGTGGAAAACAAGCCGGTAAACCTGGAAGCACGCTTTAATGCAGAAGAAAGAGCGTGGGATGAGGGCCAAGTGCGTGCCGTCAAGACAGCTGTGCTTGGACAGTTGAGTGGAAAGGATGAACCCAAGACACTTGTTGGATTGCAATCACAACACGCGTAAGTCGTGTTGTCTTTGGTGGCACTGGGCTTCGACACTGGGTCTTCAGTACAGCCGACTCACACTCAGCACTATAGGCGGCTGACGAGCTTCTTAAGCAAGACCATACTGAACGGCGAGAGCAGTTCGGCAGTGCTTGTAGGACCGCGTGGCAGCGGCAAATCTACAGTACGCGGCAGTGCTACACTGGTCTACGCACCTCTGACATGCGCTAGCTGGTCCGCCAAGTGTTACGTGCTCTGCAGCGGTCCTGCAGACTAGAGAGTTCAAATGCTGTTCCTGACAATCCATTCGTAGAGGCACTTGAGTCAAGTGCAGCTTCAGACTCTGCCGCTGCCTCGTTCATTGTCGTTCGCCTTCATGGACGGGTCCAGGCAGACGACCAGGCAGCGCTGCGCGAATTGTCCCGCCAACTAATGCTGTCCGAGCAGCTGGCCAAAGAAAAACCGAGCTTTGTACGTTTCCGCCTTCCATCTTTTCCATCCTTGTTCACCCTTCCCTCCTTCCCCTCCCCGCTCAACTCTCGCTAGAAAACCTTTGCCGACTGTCTTTCCTATCTTTTCTCGTTGTTGAGCTCTGGACACCATCATCGAACCATACCCGTGGTAGTGGTGTTGGATGAGTTTGATCTGTTTGCACAGCGCTCACGCCAAACCTTGCTATATGCGCTTCTGGATGCCACACAAACATCGCATACGCCTGTTGCTGTGCTAGGACTGACGTGTCGCGTGGTACTATCCTACCCTACTTCCCTGCCTCTTCCTACGCAGCGTTTCCCTTCCGCTAACACCATCGACAGGACTCCGTCGATTTGCTAGAGAAGCGTGTAAAGTCTCGGTTCTCACACCAGATCATCACAGTCTCAAGCCCAGCACGGTATTCAGACTACCTGACGATGGTCCGAAATGCGCTATGCGTCAGTACACTTAAGGAAGTCAGCTCGTCCTGTCGTGCTCAATTTGTGTTGCATATCGATGTGCGTTGCACGGTCGTGATGTGCGCTTCACCTCGTTGACACGCCGTAGAAACTGTTTAATTCTCCCGACTTCACCAAACTGATGCGCCAATATTTCGACTCTGGCAAGGATTTGCGTGGCTTGTACACTATCCTTGCACTGGCCACCTACCAAATGTCACCTGCGCATCCCTATCTGGACCCAGTGGCCATCGGTGTGATGGCTGCGCGTCAGCGTATGGATGCAAAGATGAACATTCTCAAAGGTTCGTCTGCACACCGGACAGCTGCCTCATCCCACTAGATCTCACCGTGCTGGATTTGTGTCTGCTGATCGCGTGCCGACGATGCCAGCATGATCGCGGCCAAACGTCTTTCAATTTCGTTCAGCTGTACGATGAATACCGTGACTTCGTCGTCAGTCAGCAGTCTCCCATGAAAACATTTTCTAGAGCTGCGGCTGTGCGTGTAAGCTGCACATATCCTGCCCGATGGTCATGAACTGACGGACATGCTAGGCGTTTCAGCGACTGTGCCATTTGCAAGTACTGATTCCGGCAGAGCGTTCACGGACGCGCACGCTGCCGCTCGAATTCCGCTCAGTACGCTGTACTGCCACGGTTGAGGAGATTGCAGAGCTGGCTGCATGTTATTCCGACTGCCCGATTGCAATACGCCAATGGGGCACGCGCTGGGCAGAGTAGTATGCATCGTAATGCTCCATCGCGTTATCTATTTTGTTTCATGTAATATACAATCGTTTGACATCAGCAAGAGAGCAGTGCTCTCCCGTCGTCGGATCCATAAACTTGCCGTCAGGATTGGCTGCTGCGTTTTCGGCAAACACCGACCAGGCATAGACGTGACCGCTGGGTGACATGCCGGCCTCTTGGTCCGTGCCAATGCGTTTCCCTGATATTCGGCACTGGATAGTAGAGTGCAAATGATGCGCGCGCGGAAGTTGCGCAGCGATTGCGTGTAAAGGTAGCTGGCAGGCTGGGCAGTGCAACCTTATCTGCGGATCAGCAGTGTTCGTCGGAAGCATACAAGAATGTGTTTTCAGCGCGGTAAGACCCGCGCGCACAGTCATCACCAGTCCGGGAAGTGGTGCGATCCCGTGCAACTGAGCGTGGGCGCGAAGAAAACTATTTTGCAGCGACAACCATCGTTCCGGGCTAGGCACCAGCTTGCGATAGCGTTGTATGTGAGGTCCTTGCTTTTGGAAGATCACATGTGTCATCAACTCTTCCAGTTGCTTGTGCAGGCATTGGTATACACTCGCAGCCGCGCCAAGGTCAGTGAGGATGGGTACAAGCTGTTGACGCGCGTAGAGTATGGCGTCGCGGGGCTGATGTCGCGCGACCAACTGAATCACCTCCTGCGCACGCAATTGGAACTCCAGCGTGCACTACACAAGAACAGCGAAAGGATACAGACAGTACACACACACACACACAGCCCCACCCACCTCAAGTTTCCGAAGCTGTGCACGGTTTTCCGAACACCATTGCAACGCTAGCTGTGTACTTTCTGCGGCAAGATTCGCGATAATAAGATTAGATTGCCGGTACAAATCCACATCCACGAGCTTCTACACAGCTCCGCTTGTTAGAGAGCGCGTGGGGATACCATCACCGGCTCAGTACCGCCACTTCTGGTCTGTCGGTCAGCAGCATTGCACACGCGTCTGCATCCGTCTTGTCGCCACCACGCAGCAGGAAGTCTACCACGAGTCGCTCTGTTTGCTGCCGCGACCATTTGTTCCAAGCACCCTCTTGTTCAGTCGTGCGGTTGGGAAGTGCCACGGAGTCCAGTCGCATAAGCACAGACAGGTGGTTGAGCCGGTGCTCCACCTGCTGAAGCGCATCCTGTTCCCCCACTCTCCATTCACGAGCTGTCTACGCAGTGGCGTAAGACGGCGCGTAGTTGCACACGGGGACCACCTTTGTTTTCAGATACTTTAGACGCTTGAGCAGCTGTTGCAGTGACTGCACACGCGCGTCTCTATGCTTCGATTTCAAGAGGTCGCGCGTTACGGCCACGGCGTTGCCAAGCTCCTTGTCATAGTGTTTCTGTTCAATGCGTATTTGTTTGCGCAGCTGTTCGTTGGGGACACGGAGGATGGACTGTTCAAGGCTTAGTAGGTCATCGGTGGGAACTCGGAGCATATGTGTAATGGCGTCAGTGTGCGTGACGGTGTTCGCCGACACGAGAAGGAGGAGACAGACAGACGGAAGAGGCGCGCGGCAATGCGACAGACCATCGACGTTGCCAAGACGCGAAAGTGCAGACCCAAAGACGCAACTGCTGAAAGTGAGAAGACTAACAGCCTCGCATGTGCACTGAAAGGAAATGTCATTGTTGATAGAGAGAGGCATATCAGGGGGTATTCTATGACAGCAATAGGAAATGGGCGCGGCGGTTGCGTGTAGGTCCAGCCTGGCACGACAAGAGAATGAGAGGAACGCGCGTATTCTCGTGTCGGCAACGGAAATTACGCATAAGGGCACAATTGCATCGCACGTGTGAGTATCTTGTCGACATTGAAGTGAGGATGGACAACGCCTTTGCTCGCAGGCAGTACAGCATCGAGGTACAACTAAAAGCACAGTCAATAACACACATCAAAGGAGCAGGAGCGCAGCATTGATTACGTTTTTGAGCAGCAGTTGGTCCGGGAGCTGGTCCAGTCGGTGCATCTGCGACTCCAGAACGGCAACAGCAACATAAAGAGAGAACTCATACTTCACCGGCTTACTCCATATTGCCTACACTCCCCACGAGGATGATGTTAGACACTGTAACTGACCCCTTCCTTCTGCGCGCACGACATACCTCCCACACTCTCAACACATCTTCGTAAGGAAAGAGCGTTGCGAATTCTAGCACAAGCCATCGGTAGACGATGGCTCTGAGAACATCGGTGTACACATCGTAATGCTTGCCTCCTGGAGCCATGTCGACGTCCGAGGTGTACACGAACTCATATAGCGCTGGTACATGCTTCTTCACCAGTCTGCCCACTTTCTCAGCTTCGGCAACGGCGTGCGCCTGTCCAGTCTGTATGTGATAATACGGCTTCATCCTTTCCATTATCTTTTCATAGCAGACAAAGGCCATTGCTGGGTCTCGGTATATGTCATACATCACTGCAGCGAAATAGTCCATTCCTTGCTGATACGCTACACGCTATAAGGAAAAAGAACAGCGCACTGCGCTTACCAATGGTAGGATGCTTGTAGGCGTATGTCAAGAGGATCTGTTTAAGATCTTTTTTCGCAGGGCCATTTATATCCTTGTAGAGAGCGGTATTTCCATGCAGACGGATCAGATCTGCGTCGATCTGCTTTGTGTTATTTGCTTTTTTTGCATAGTGCACTTCCTGTTCGATCGCAGAGAGCTTGTAGTATTTATCACTATAGCATGTAAGCACGTGTCGTTCGATGGATGAGGCGAGCATACTGCTCCATTCCTAGGAGGGCGTCTCGTTGTTTTTTTGTACTGTTTGGTTTGTAGACACCGAGGAGGTAGGGCCAGACAGCGGGGCGCACTTTTGGCTTGATGCCCTGTCGAAAGCAGTGAGTGGCAGAGGTGAGGGAGGAGAGAGGAGGTCATACTTGGAGAAGAGAGGCTTTCTCCACGATCTCTATGCCCACTTTCAAGGAGCCATCCTTGTTGAGCCAGCCATCCCATTGCAAAGCGTTCAACGGGTAGCGGCTATTGACGCCGGATCTGAAGATACCCTGGAGGGAGGTCAGAGTGCTTGCTGCGTGGCGGCACCTACGTAGACGTTCAAAGTGCGATCAACGCCTTTCTTGTATTGCTTGAGCATTTCCGCGTAGGTGACTGCTCGGGGTGACTGGATGAGTGTTCTGTCTCGATGGAGAGTGTGCTTACGGGGTCGGGTGTGCCTCTCTCTCACAATATCAGAGGGCTTGCATACTTCCAGGTAGCCGCACTTGGAGGACGTCACCTGGCCGACGGCCAAGAAGCACAGGAGCAGCGCGGCGAGGGAGGCTGAGGCGGATCGCATGAAAAGAAATGCGTGACACGTGGCATGGGCTGGCGAGCGCTTTTTAAGCTATTTTTTCCACTGCCAATCACTGCCAAGCCTATGAAAAAGCAAAAACAGCAGCACACACCAAAAAAGACAGCGGCAACGGCAGCGACAACGGCAGCAGGAGCAAAGAATCAGCACAGTGCCGGGACGGATGAAATGGCCGATAACAAGCGTGTGTAACATCGGTTGCGGTGTAGAAAGAGCGGGGGTTTGTTTGCCTGGCGTGTGTATGGTTGTTGAGGAAGTGCAGGTAGAATGTAGGCGAGAAGGTGGTGTGCTGTGGATGGCACACTCCTTGTGTGAAATTGTGGTGATGAACAGCGGGTACCAGCGTGTGGAAGGAGAGAGGATGGACGCAGCTAGTTGTGGCGGATGCGAGGATGTGGCGATGTGCCACAGTGTGGGGAATACCGCATTCACG